>JANHGL010003438.1:34979-63924 GCA_024611195.1 Ceyx melanurus | reverse complement strand
TGCAGCGTTACAGACTTGGGGAGAAGTGGCTGGAAAGCTGCACTTTGGAGAAGGACTTGGGGGTGCTGGTAGACAGCTGACTGGGTATGAGCCAGCAGTGTGCCCAAGCAGCCAAGAAGGCCAACATCATCCTGGTATATGTCAGGAACAGTGTGGCCAGCAGGAGCAGGGATGTGATTGTATCTCTGTACTCAGCACTAGGGAGGCCTCACCTTGAGCACTGTGTCCAGTTTTGGGCCCCTCACTACAAGAAGGATGTTGAGGTACTGGAATGGATTCAGAGAAGGGCAACAAAGCTGGTGAAGGGTCTGGAGAGTTTCTCCTATGAGGAAAGGCTGAGGCAGCTGGGATTGTTTAGTCTGGAGAAGACGAGGCTCAGGGGGGACCTTATTGCTCTCTACAACTACTTGAAGGGAAGTTGTAGGGAGGTGGGGGTCGACCTCTTTGCCCAAATTAAAAATGACAGGATGAGGGATAATGGCTTCAAGTTGTGCCAAGGGAAATTTAGGTTAGATATCAGGAAGAATTTCTTTCCAGAGAGGATGGTTAGGCATTGGAAAGGGCTGCCCAGGGAGGTGGTGGAGTCCCCATCCCTGGAGGTGTTTAAGAACCGTGTAGACGTGCTGCTGGGCGACATGGTTTAGGGACCCTGGCAATGTAGGGTTAATGGTTGGACTAGATGATCTTAAAGGTCTCTTCCAGCCAAATGATTCTATGATTCTGTGTGACTTACCAAAAATGTCCACTTTATTTCATAACTGAGCTGGTCAAACTTTAGTTTCTGATTATTAACTCTCTGGTTACCAAGACTAGTCTCAAAAGAAATAGGCCAAATAGAATCTTCAATGTTTTGTGAATACCGTTTCCCTGGAAATTAGATCAAGATACTTTAGCTCTTACAATCTAAATTAGTGCTCTTTGAGACTTGTTTGGCAGCTGAGAAGAGCAAGATTCAAAACAGCATCTTAGAAGTGAAAGGCTACATAGCCTGTTGGTGGGAAAACTTTCATCTACAAATGCAATGGTATTTGTCAAGAGGCTAGAGAAGACCTGACCTCAGGAAAAGCTTCTGTGAAGTCTACCATAGCAACAGAAACGTTTTCACCTTGATTTAAAGCATTCCTTTCACAGTGTAATCTAAAAGGGGAGCAAGACTGGTTACAACTTAAATACTGGAACTGTGACAAATAATAATTTATATGAGGAAATTGAGGTGCTAAAGGGATTGAGTTTGAACGCAAAATTGTCTGGTGGAAAGGATAAAAGAATGTGAAGTTAAGTAACAGTGAAATAAACCAGGGATGTTTTGGAGTGTATTTAATATTGCTTTATTAAAGGGAAAAAAAAAACCCCACAAACCCAAACAAAACAGGATAGCAGAAGTACAGAACTGCCTGACATTCAGGAAAGGCTTGCTTGTGATTAACATACTGGAGAAACTGCTGAATCCATATGAACTCACTACCTCTAGAATGTTGCTAAAATGAGATAAAATGTGGATTATTGATTACCTTATCTGTGAATCAAACCTGCAGGAATGCAAATCTAATGTAGTTGGCCCTGTTGGACTTGGGACATTTTCTGATTTTTAATTTTCTTGAAACTATTAACTTTTAATAAGGAGTGACTGGTTTTGTTCTGTTTGTTTTTTTGTTGTTGTTGTTATTGTTGGTTTTGCCTTTTTTTGTGTGTGTGTTTTTGTGTGCGTGTGTGTGTGTTTTGTTTCGTAGTTTTTTTTTGTGTTTTTTTTTTTTCTGTTGTTGTTTTGTTTTGTTTTGTTTTTCCCTGGTCTGCTTTTCTCTTGTAGAACAATAACTCAACTAAATTGCAGTCTGGTGAGGATTTCTCGAAAGAAGTCTGAGCTTCTGCAGCTTAAATGCTGAGGATCTGAAGAAAAGGAACAAATTGCATCCCTCCCAGTGCTATTTGATTGGTACCAAATGACTGCATGGTCATTCCATCAGCCTTTCTACTAGACTTTACAGTAGCTGGGATGTTGTACAAGCACAAGAGGAGAAGAGGCAGTTTGCTGAGCTTCGCTTTTTCACTCTGAAATCATGGACTTCCTGCTCCATTGAACAGAGATGGCCAGGAGTTCCTGGAGCAATTTTCCAAATAAAAGACACTTTTTTTTTGGTTGTTTTTTGTTTTTTTTTGTAATCCAAATATATTGAAAGAATGTTTCAGCAGAAGATGTTTCCTGTAATGTGGTAATTCAGATTAGTATGCTGAGAGACCTGCAAATAAGCAGAGGCTGGGCAGAGACAAGACTGCATCATCATTGTCAGTCACAGTCTCTGGTAAAGCTGCCTATTGGAATAAATTGTCTAACCTGAATCAAGAAGGGCTAGGATTTGAAAGATCTCTCTTGGTTTATTTTCTTTATTTTCTCATATAAACACCCTAATTATTTTGAGGCAATTCTTTTGCTCTGTTTTCACCAAAAATAATATAATCTTCCATTAAAAAAAAAAAAAAGAGTTCTTCCTTGTATGGAAAAATAAAACTTCTGCAAGATCAGAAGTTTAATATTCATTTACTACGCTCTAATGCTAGCAGTGTTACAGATATGACACAAAAGGAGGTCAACATTTGGGTCTTGTTCCTTAATCTTCATCCCAACAGATAGTTAAATTAATTTATTAATTGCAGGTAATGTTAAATGAAGCAATAATGTAATCAGAACACCATGAACTGCCTTTAGCTTACTCCCCTCTTTGGAATTTCCTCTAGGGATGGATTTACTGTATGTAGCATACCCTGAAGAAATTACCTGAATGTGGAAACCTCCATAGATACGACAACTTGTGCACGTGACAGCATGGCTGGAGGAACATGGCAGCACAGCATTCCGCTGAAGGTTTGGGGGATGCTTTCAATGAAAATGTCCCCAAGTATTCTCTTCTCCGTTTTGTAGTTCTGAAAAAGCAAAGCATTTACTGAAACTTCCCTTCCTCACAACTTCTTGAAGTTTGAAAAACATTTACTCTTTATAAATTTCCTAGTCCTGGATCTCTACAGCTTCTACAACGGATGTTCCTCGGGGTTTCCCTCCTATCTACTCACGACAGCCATCAGATTATCTGCCCTGCAGATACCCGGGTGCACTGGTGAAGGTGGGTTCATTCACCCAGTTAGAAAGAGGAGCTCTAGAAACCCTTCCCCTTACAATAACGCCTTTTTGCTACCACCTGGTGGACGTAAGCAGGTGTGAAAAAAACCGATTTATGTAAAGATTTTGGTAACAGGGAAACAATGTGAAGAGCTGTGTACAGAAATATCCCCTGAATTTATTTCCTGTAAGGTTTTGCTTTACTGTTCCTGTGCCCTGTTATTTTTACTATTGTCCATGGCAAAGTTCAGGAAGGTGGAGACAGAGCTGTGGAATGCTGCCATTTGAGTTCTGCTTCCCATGACACTATAGCTCCTTCATCTGCTGCTCCCAGGTGCCTGATGCTTACTTGTGCTGGACTGTTTTGGGGTGATGCATGCTGTAAAACTGCATTAGGCCTGCATCTTCCATAAGGAATATCAGGTCAAATACTTGTAATGTATGTATATACAGCTCTAGTGATTTCTATGCACCAGCAGATGCCCACTGAGAACCTGGCTGGTTCTATTGTCTTAATTCCTGTTGGTTTTGTTTTCTTGCTTGCATGCTAATAAATATGGGCAACAACAACATGCAGCAAAAGCCACGCTGGGATCATTATGTCTATTCTCCATAAGAATTATGTTATTTCATGTATATGACTACTGTTTACTTTGCGGTTTTCTACTTAGAAGAACTTTTGTTCAAAAATGTGAATGAGTACTGATAGTGTTTTAAAAGCACTACCAGCAGAACAGTTTATTTTAATGAACACAGAAGATATTTTCCTAGTATTTTTATTTAAATTGTTGATGCAGAACATTAAAGAAAAAAAAATGATCAGAGGACCAAATTTCCTCTGAAAAGAAAAAGCAAAAATTTTTCAGGAAAAACCTGAAACTGAACTCTGAAATCCATTTAATGAAACAATTAAAAAGCATTAAATATACAGAAAGACTCAACCCAATCTTGGCTCAATACACCACATAACATTTCTGAAGAAAAGGATTTCCTTGGTGTTGGTCCAGAGCTCCCTTTTCAGTATCCCACTGTCTGGAGACACAGATGCTTTTGTGTAGAACACAATAAAATAAATACAATATGTTTCACTCTGTTAATGTGTGAGAGTGAAATAAAAACAAATTGAGATCTATCCAATCAGTTCTACAGCAAAAACATCCACCTACATAAATGCATAATTAAATGGTATCGATATGTGTGATTTTATTTGTATTTTATAAGTTATTTACCTCAAACCCACAAACAACCATCCATCCTCCCCAAAATGGAAACACAAATTAGAGAAAGAGAGAGTGTACATTTCTCTATTGCAAAGTAAATTGTACTTCAGTCCCTAATTCTGAAATTAAACTCCTTCAGGCCTCCATAGTCAATCCACAAATATGTCTCTGGGAGAGTGTATCAGAATTGGCTTTCTCTGTATCAGGGAAAAGGGAGATATAATCTCAACTCACATTGTGCAGCTTTCCAGTACTAGCTGTAGGAATTACAGAAGTGAATATTAAAGCGTCTAGCTCAGGCTCATCGGTCAGAGAATGGGTTTTAGAACTTGTATGTTGAAATTCAGTGTGTATGATAAACCCCACAGTTATTCAAAGAGAAGGTGTATTTTTAAAGGTGACTCATCTCACATAAGCAGATGGCATACAATTCTATTTCAATCCCAAAGCTAAACCAATATTGATTTTGGAATATTGAAGTCACAGAACAATAAAACAGAAATAAATCACAAGGTGGTTACAGTCTTTCTAATGTAAATTAAAAATTATGAAACAAATATCCTGGAGGATTTTTTTCCAGCCAAGATAATACTGAGATACAGAAATCTTTACGGTAATAATCTAAAATGACAGCAGAGGGTGCTATAATTTCTCCTTTAGTTCTTGGTGTCACAAATGCACCTGTAGCTCTCTTGCCCCTTGTGTTAAGCTCAAGAATCTTGAAAATATACATTCTGAAGTTCAGTGGAAGTTATACACCACCGATAGAGGAAGAAAATAAAAACTGGTATGTATTTAAGGACAGAATTCACTTTGTAAATGTGAAGGCTCTACAACAAGCACAATTTAGTAGATTATTGGCTACATTTCTCTGGAAACATAAATGACAGACATTTAAATCTGAAAATATTTATCCCTCATGAAGTCATATCTTATCTGCCACACACTGCTGTTCCTACAGAACTGCTCAAACAGAAATGATAATATTGTTAAATATTTGCGATTCCTGCCTATGAAAGCCATTTACTCATCCTTTAAAAGAACTGGCAAAAGAATATATTACATACTTTGCTTCCCTGTGAGATAAACATATGACCTAGGAACAGTCATACATCTTTTCTGTCACCTGAAATCTCAAATTAACCAGTACATATCAAGCATGGCATCCTTGGATTTGGTCTCCCTCCCTTCCTTTTGAAGCCTGATTGCTCAGTGTGGCCCATGAGGTCCCAATTAAGCCAAGTACTTAAACTCTGGTCCAGTTTGAGTGAAATGAACAGATGGCCCAGGCATGAGGTTATATGCTGAACTTGCTGCTTAAGTACAATGCTGAGTGTCCTTTGGGATAAGCCCAAAAATAAGCTAAAACATAGCCCATGGTTTCTAAACACACTGGAGGTGTGATGAGCATTCCTCATTCCCTTATTGCTCTAGAACTAGCCAGATTCAGTTTTGAACTTTACTTATCCTAAATAAGTAGGACATAAGTATGAACAAGGTACAAAGTTTGTGGGGAATACTTACAGTATAACAAATGGAACAAATTCTATGAATCTGTTATAGTAACAAAAAAACCCCAACCAAACAACAACAAACCAAAACAAAAATAAAACAAACCAAACAAAAAAACCCCAAATCCTCCCTAGTTTTTCTTGTTGTGTTGGTTTTAAGGGAATAAACGTGAAGCAATTTTGTGTGAGGCCCACAGGTCTAATTAAGCAAACAGTGAGGTATGAGCTCAGCTTGGTTCATCAGAAGGTATAATCCCAAGCAGAGTGTAGTCCTGGAAAAATTCCCATTGACTTCAATGGGGTCAGGATTTCACGTTGCAGTCTCATTGGCTTAGAACTGAGAGTCTGGCTTGGTGTCTTTGTTTCTCTCAGACCCACTCAAATGTCTCACATAAATTAGTTTGTTCTTGTCCTCTAACCAGTGTATTAATCTAGTCCCACCTTACTGAGCTTTACACCTTATACTGTGTTTTGAGCACTAAGCAGAGGACACTACTGCCAAGTATCTGTTTGATGCATTCTATGGACATAAATAGAGTGGTAACTGGTGGAAAACTCAGAGATTTTACTTTCAAGGATGTCAGAGAAAGGCTTCTGCATTATCTATTGGGTTTGGAGTATTGAGTAGAATTTTTTGCAAGTCAGGGTTGGCAATGTATTTAATTCAAAGACTTATTAATCAGTTTCAGTAGGTGAAGTTGCCTTTCGTTAACTTTCAGCAGTTAAAGGCTGCCTTTCCATCAGTCTTCTATGGATTTAAGACTTCTTAGGTCTTGCTTCTGTTTTCCCATTTTGTCTCCCATAGGCTTTGTTTCCAGATCTTTATTCCATTTATCAGAACAAATATAGAAATAAAAAATACTCTCGCTGTGAATTATATCCTGTGAAACCTACAAACTCAAATTCCTAAGAGCTCTGTATCACTAATGCACCTTTTACTCTGTATGTATCCATGTGGGTTCCTGTGTTTTCTTTAGAATCATGAAGATAAATTTGTTGGCATTTTCTTAATGAATTAAAAGCATGTAATTACATAGAGCGGGGCTGAAACTTCAATTAGACCCTTACACACAAATGTACACAGTTACACATAGTTGCACTTTGGACAATGACTTGATCCTAAAATGAGTTGTCAGATTCTAGAGGAATAGAGCAGGTGCAGACACCTAAACATGGATGAGTGATTTGGGCAAAATTTAGATGGCATGACTGCAATCCAAGACAGCTATGTACAAAATCTTTGCCCTGGTACTTAGCCAGGCATTGTCCAGAAAGCTTTCTTGGATGCTCCTGTGTGTCTACAGAAGCGCTGCCATCTTAACTGAGCAGAGCAACCTCTTGTCCTATTTTCTATAAATTTAATTTGGAATTCTCAAACTACTCATCCCTAAGGATGGTATATCACTCTGGTACATGACTATCTGATGTCACTGGATTCAGTACAGAGCATTAAAAATGTAAACATCACTTTCATTAGAAAATGAATGAGTACTCAGGGAACTTTGTACAGGTGGTTATGCCCACATTTTTTACAATGGTTTAACAGCTTGAGTATTTCCCCACTGAACATTAGTTTTTTTCACGGCTCATTCTGATGATGTCCCAGCCTTGACTCATTGCATTGATGGGATATAAAGCTTTCTGTTTCTGCCTTTTTCCCAGTGTTCACAAACCCACAAAAAATTCTTTTCATAACTACCACATGAATTTAGGGATTAAGCTCATTACTGGTGTATCTGTTTTTTATTTGTGTGTGTCATTCACTCATTTTCACCAGTGGATCCCAACCTTTGTGCATTACTGAGGGCAGCTTAGAGCTCAAAGCTTTCGTTGCGATGACCATCAGTTATTTCCAAACAGCAGAGCTAAACAGTGATTTGGAAAAGTGTTTTCCTGGACCATGCTGACAGATCAAAACTTTCTTGCTGGATTGGCTTGTTTATTCCTGTGAAAAGACTAGGGAAGGCTTCACCGCTAATCTTTGTCATCTGTTAACAGTGATCTCACTTCTGGTGGCAAAATATTACAAATAAATATTCCAGAATCCAGTGTAGGTGCTGGGGATAAGAGGAGATGATGATGAATTTTCCAGAATGAATAAACTAATAGCATTCCCATACAATCTGACAGTTTTTCGGATGTATTAGGTTGGACTTTTATGTGGAGATATATATAAGCAACTCTTATAAAACTTCTTTCTTTCATATAGATCCAAGGAGTAATAGGACTGACATGTCTCTCTCCTTCATCTTGTGTTCTGCTGAATAATTTGTGGGAATTAAGAAATAGCACTGAATCCTTACACTTGGTATACCTATCTCAGGGGTGCAGGTGCAGTTTCACCTCTATTTGTATTTATAGGCATATTATATTCATCAGCAAGAGCCTGTTGACTGGAATACACATTGCCAACTGCGATGACAGCTCAGTGCTTCTGGATGATGATTTGCCCTATCATATAGGGCAGAGATGTGAAGGCATGAGAAAAGGTTGTTGCAAAACCTTTCTGGGCATCCTGGTTCTCTAGAAGTGAAAACAGTAAGTGCAGTAAGTGTCCTTTGCATTTTTGTGCAAGTGGCTGGGTAAAACTGGCAGTCAATGTGAACATTAAAGTGTCCAGTGTATTTTTCTTATTGAAAGGCTTCTGAAGACCAAGTGTGTTATGGAAATATGGGGGTAAAGTATTCCACTTATGTCTTCCTTACTCTTCACTCACCTTCCAGCATACAGCATTTTCTGTATTTTAATTCCAATGGATCTGAAGGAACCAGAACTCAGATATAGAGTTGGTTTTAAGATGTCCTCTGACATTGTCTTTATTTCATTTTTCCAACAGTTATGGACTGTTGTAACTGCTGTGCAAACCCAGAATAGAAGAAATACTCCAAGCACCTTATGTATTTCCAACCTCACACAAGTGCTTTGACAGATAATTTACATATTATTAAAAAAAATAATAATAATTTGAGAAGCATAGACCAGTTAAATCCAACATAATAATCTTGACAGATAGGAGAGACAAATCAGCTTCCTTTCACTTAAATTATAGGGATATTCAGGCAGCAGCTGCATTTTTCCCACCCTGTATATATGATAAAAAAACAAAAGGCACTATTCTGATCTTTTGAAGTATTAGAACAGTTTTCAAAACTTTAACTTTCAAATCAGATCAAAGTTATTAATATGGCAAAGCAATCCTAGCTAGAATGTTCATCAGGTGCCATCTTCTAAATAAAATAGCTTATCTGCCTTTTCTGTTACAATGATTTCACTAAATATCTGACATTTACAGGGAACATTGTACTAGTGAGGGATATTTGCTGTGTTCTTTTCCTCAAATGGAAGTTTCCCATGAAATGATAAGGAGCATTTCAGAGTTGTGATGAAAAAATAAATAAATTCTGCTTTGCCCATGTTTTAGTATGTTTAAATATAGAACACTGCAGCATATAAAGTAGTAACATAAGTGCTAGTATCTCTGCACCTTTTAGCATGCACTGCTGAATATATAAATGTACACATTTTGAAACCACACAGATGTGAAAATTTGCAATTCAGAAACTAAATTGGTTCAATAAAAAGACAGACAATGAATTTATTTTATGTACCCTGGTGCTTCTATTTTTGGAAGAAAAACTAATGACCATTTTTTACAAAGGAAGCAGCTCTTCTCTGCAGTTTAGAACAGATTACTAAATGGATATGCAGAAAGCTCTGTATGGAATTAGACACATATGAGTCTGTGCACTTCAATCTATTTTACACATGTTCTCCAAGACCTCAAGAACTAAAGCTAATGCTCCCCCAGCTCCATTGAACTAATTAAGCTAGGTTATTATAATAATAATGGGTTGCCCTTCTGTCTGCATTTATGACACTTAACAAGTCAGTGTGTGTGGATGCTTATCTCATTAAGGAGAAAGTTCCTGTCAATGAATTAGATTAATACATTGAGACAATTAATGTGACTTGATTACTGTTGATATCTGAAAGAGCTGTCATGCAGGAACAGATATCTGCAGCTGTAGGAAGTAACAATGCTCCAAACCCCGAGCCTGTATTACTGAATAAAGAGGTTGCTGACGCCAAGATGTGGATGAGCTGTTGACGTGATAAGTGCAAATGGTGCCACAGGATCTAAGTGTTTCCATCAATGTTTAGCTTAACTCAGTTGGGTTGGTATTTTGCCACAAATAGTTCTAATGCCTTTCGTCATGTAAAAGCATTTCTTCAAATGAGTTTCCAGTTCTCTTGTTTCCTTAAGGAGCATGAAAGAGCAGAGACACTTGAAAATTAAGAAAAGTTCTGTAAGATTTTCAGCTCCCCAGAATAAAAAAACAGACTGCTTTTTGAATGTGGCTTTAATAGTTTTCTTGGTTTGAACGTGTCCTTCAGTTCTCTTGCCGATGGAGTGTTGTAGCCAAGGTTTCTAGTGGTTTGGAAGTTCCCAAGTACTGAAAGAGTAGTCCCCTAAGCTGGGGATAATTGCGAGCAGAATGCTTCTGTATAATAAATATTAAAATATAATGAAAAGTTGATAGCTGAGATAAAGGAAAAGATTTCAAAATTGCTTAAGTGGAAATACAGAAAGAACAACAGGTCTTCTTGGCAAAGAAAAATATGCATGAGGGCCTCTTTCTATTACAAACATGACAAATATGATTTAGCATGAAACCAACTTAAAAAAAAAAATCTCAAGTTTTTTAAGTGAAGCTGCATCCTAAAAGCTCATGGGCACTTTGAGAACTTTAAGAATGAAGCATTAGAGATCTAACAATAGCAGCCAACATTTTTGATCCATCATTTATTTTGCTGCAGCAAAGAGGAGAAAGGTTCATAGTGTCACACTTAAAAAAAGACTCAATTTGATCTGGTTTTCCCATACACAGTGAGAAAGGCGCAAAGCAACTTTAGAGTCACAGAGCATGTTCTTCAGTTTCCCCATGCCCTCACTGCCCTCCCAACCACTGGCCGAGGATCCAGAGATTGGCTTGGTGCACTGCCCAGGACCTTTGTAAGCACTGGAGTACGGAACAAAGTGTCCAGATGATTTGTTAAACAAACAAACACAACTAGCTGTTCAGTGAAGCCGTTTGTTTAAATCCAGGATATACTGAAGTCATTTAAGACCTTATGTATACAAATTTGTTTACATATTTGTCTGCACTCTTAACATTCACAGATGAGGTTACTGTGGTGCACTTAGGCTTCAAAGGCGTGATTCACGGCACTCTTTTCTTCGTTCCCGAACAATACATGGCACTATAGGTATCCTGACAGCCATAAAATAACTACTTGGATGCACAATAGTAAATGCATACCAAAAGCAGTAAACTTTTAAGAAATTCTAATAGCACGTGAATCATTTGGTGTGGCTTGCAAAGGTGGTATTAAACTCAGGTATAACAGTTTGACTAATAATGGCTACAGAACATAACTTGTAGTATTACCCAGCATTTCTTGGAGCAGCTGTTTTCATGAACAGTAGTACAAGAAGAAGAAAGATAATAAAAATAAATTACTGTCCAGTGCAGGCTATCTTAAAACATTCTGGACTGTTATTTCAAAATCAAATTTCCACAAATAAAGAGAAAAATGTCATTCACTGTGGCACTTTTTTGCAAAGTCGGAAGGTTAAAAGAAAGTTATTTTGTAACCGAGCATAAAACAGGCATTTGAAAAATGATTTAGTTGGAAAAAAAACCCACAATTTTTTCCACATTAAGATAACTTAAGAACACCCAAATTGATTTTTATTGTTCTTCTCATATTCACTTCTGAGCTGACACATGCATGAGATATTCAGCCCTAAAGGTCACTTCTGAGAAAGCTATAAGTAACTGGAAACAGCACTGCAGGACGAAATGATGCCTCACTGCTAACTATTACTTCTGGGGAGTGAGAAGTATTTTACTCCTGAGGCTAAGAACCATCTCCTGTAAATAAATTTCTATTTCTTAGCTGTACCAATTGCTGAAAGATAATGTGTCAGAGCTGGTTTTCCCAATTTTGTTTTTTTTTTTTTGTTTGAGGGGGTGGGTTGGACAACCCAATGGGATTTTAACAGACACCCGTGCTGAAGGACTCTGGCCATGCCCACAGGCCTGCATTGCAGGGACTCCACAGCACTTCTCATGACCAGAAGCAGGTGATACAGAGTCCTTACTCCTGTTGCCCCACTGAAAGTAGGGCCCACTGGCCATGGCCGGCATGGGCATCCTCCTCCTCCTCCATGCCACCCCTTCCCAGGCTGCTCAGTAGTTGTCTAAAATGGCCCTTCAAATGGCTAATGTAAAGGTTGCTCATCACCCCAGATGTGAACATCTCACCATCCCCAGGCTTTGGTCACCCCATGCTTTACTCGTTTTCTTTTTAGTGCCAATATTACTCATTTTCATGTTTAAATATGAAAAAACAAACAAATAAAACCAAAACCAAAACCAAAACAACTCAACCAAAAGGGTGGGCTTTGGCCGATTTACAGCTTTTCTCCAGAGCTAAATGGGTGACTCTGCTACCAATCCAGAAAAGGAAAAGCAGGGGATCACTGCTTATCTGGAGGGTGATACGCCTCTGCGAGCCACCTCAGTTTTGGGTTTAGGAGACCCGGGAAGCCCCTCAGCCCTGTCCCCTCCCGCAAGGCGGTGCGCACTGCGCCGCACAAACACTGGCCCGGGAGGCGGGGCGCTGACCGGCTCCGGCTCCGCCTCCCCCCGAGCCGTCAGAGGCGCGGCCGCTGTCGCCCCGTTCTTTATGCGCAGGCGCGGTGGGGCCATGTCAACCGCCGTGGAGCGGCGGCTGGCCCAGTTTCGTTCAGCCCGCGGCAGCGCCGCCGCCTCTCCGTGCCCCGAGGAGACGCCAAAAAAGGCCGCAGCTTCAGAGGCCTCCGGGGAGCAGCCGGTCGCTGCGGCGGCGCCGGCCGGCGGCGCTCAGGTGAGCGCCGAGGTGGGCAGGTGGGGGCAGGGGCTCGTGTGGGGCGTCGGGTCCGTGCCTGACGCTACGTCTCGCTGCCGCCTCCACAGGCCCGTCCCGGCGGGGCGGTGTCGGCTCCGGTGTGGGCGCGTCCGTTACTATTGAAGGTGCTGCTGTGGGCGGTGCTGCTGGCCTTCTTCTCGGAGCTGGAACTCGGGCTGCCCTACTTCGTCCTTTCCCTGCTCTACTGGATGTACGCCGGCACCCGCGGCCCCACCGAGCGGCGGCCGGGCGAGCTGAGTGCCTACTCCGTCTTCAACCCCGGCTGCGCTGCTATCGCCGGGACGCTGACAGCTGAGCAGCTGGAGCGGGAGCTGCATTACCGGCCCGCCGCCGGGAGGTAGCGCCTGGGCCGGCGGGGACAGCCGCTTTGTGGGACGGCCCCCGCTGCCTCGCCTTTACGCCACGGACCCGAGGGCAGGGACAGGAGGGGAGGAAAAGGGGATTACTTCTGAGCAAAGCGCATGGGCCGGTCCCGAATAAAGCCGTAGCAAAGCGGTGCGCTCTGGTCTCGTTCCTTGGCGGGGAGCGGGCGGGCCGGCAGCTGGTTTCGCTGCTGTTGCAGCCGCACCCAGGGCCGCGGCCTATCTCGGCACAGCTGCCAGTGTCAGCTGGTGAGTTTTTGCTCCCGATGACCTTTGTCCCTGGTAACGGGAAGGGCGGCGGTTTGACAACACCTTTAAGTACAATGACCAGTTTCTTCTCCTCCCCAGCACTGGGTAAAATCCTCCTTTAGAAGACAAGACATGAGGCACTATTGCTGTGCCTAAACTATGCAGCTGCTTCTGTTTGGACTTGAGTATCTAACGCAAACATCTAATTTTGATGCAAGTACCCTATTTGCTTCATATTACAGCTTTCATAGTTTGTAATGTAAGCAAAAAAAAGGATGTATTCCTGGCAGGCAATATCTCCTTTAATCATATTTTTGAAAATATTTGGGGTGAGCATGCAGCAGGTGTGGAAATGCAGGAGTCCCTCAAAATGGGATTTATCCTGATATGCAATACAGTCCTTTAAGCACAGCTCAGCTGATGATGCTTCTCACCAGCGCCCCATAAACTATCAAGTGTACTTTGTGTATGATTGACTGATAATATATAGATTATAGTATTAAATCATAAACACTGAGTCATAGTGAAGAGCAGCTGGTAGAACTTGGGCCTATGAGGACTGAGTTGAGAAGTCAGAAAAACAGTTTTTCAGATCCTGTATCATTATGCCTTTCTTAGTTGAGTTACATAGGGTATTCAGGCTTGACTTGTCCCATATTCCAGCATTGGTTGGGGAAGCAGAAGGAAGTGTCTTTTATCACACTTAATTGGGCTGGATAAAGCATAGTAGATTAAAGCACAAGTAGTATGTTTAACATCACTGAACAGCAGCTGTCTACAGCATACTTTCAGTTTCTACTATTGGTCTCATTTAAATTCCAAACGCTGCTACATAAAGCCAAGCACAGAATTTTTGGATTTGCACATATTCAGCCATCCCTTCATATGAAAACCCCATCAGTTTTCACTATTCTTACTTATTCCTTCTCATTCTCTATGGTTAACATGCTGCATTTTGGTTTTGATTAAAATAACCTGCAGGAAGTTCAAAGGCCTTGTTGTAGTGGACAGAGTTGCAAATCTAAAGGTTGTTTTTTTTGTTTAAGAGAGAACTGTGAACTGTAAGTCTGTTCTTAGGAAGTGATCTTCTAATTATAGACAAGTAATCAGGTGATAAATGCAGCAGTGACAGAATTTTGTGAATTGAAACTTTATTCACAAGGATAAAAGTAAGTGTAATGTTTCTAGAGAGTTGACAATCTAACATCTTGTATAATTAGAATCTGTGGGTGTTTAAAACAAGGAAATACATGCAAATAAATATTAAATATAAGGTAACATCCATGACATTATAAAACTTTTTTAGCAGCAATGCTGGAAATAAGATTTTAATTTGCTATAAACTGTAGTTACATTATGTCCAGGTACTTACAGACTCCTATATTTAATGCTTCATGAAGCAAGTTATCACAATAAGTGAGCATGAAGCTGAAAGGCACAAGAAATAAAAATTTGTACAGTTCATCTGTTCCAGTGTTTGCTGTTGCTTTGCTTACTTCACACTACTCAAATAAATGGCACATTATAAATTCTGAAAAAGAGATGCCAGGAGTAACAGAGGCTGGTAAAAGATTTTATGGAAATAGATAAAGTATGATGGAGAAATTGGTGTTTAGACTTGCTGAAAGTGTTTCTGGAAATATGTAATTGCTGTAATTCTGCTTTGATGGCAATTGCTTTCACTGAGTTGTTCCTTCAGTACTTAGAATTTAAAAAGGTTTGAAGAAGTGAGAGCTTAAATCAGTGGGGAAAAAAAAAATCCACCAAAACCCTGTGCTAAGATCTCATTTTGTCACTTCATTTTTCTCTTTTTACAAAGTTATGATGAACATCTGATGCTGTTCTTCTGAATATGTATATAGTATTCTTCTGAATATTATATATTATTCTTTCTTCAACAGAGCAGCCCTGGAAAACTAGCACCTACTCTTGAATATTAATGAGTGAAATTATTCCCACCAGTGTGTATTATCACACACCTGTAAATGTCATCTGTCATAGTGCTGCCTTTTCACCTACCAGTGACTAATTTTATCAGTCTTTTCATATTCAAAGCACTTCAGTGTAGATATTAAATAGAAACATCAAGCATACTTTTTGCGTACAGGAAGCTAATTAATTACAGTGTAGGACAGCCATTACCATAGGTGTGTAGTAGTCAGGTATTGTACTGATGGTCACACAACACAGAAGCTAGTTATTAAGTTTATGGAAAAATCTGCTTCACTCCAAGATCAGCTCTACAACTGATGTTAGAAAGGCCTGCAAAGGGCCCATGTAGAAAGCAGCATGTTAAATATACATAAGCCAGCCTGAGAACTGTGGAGGATTTCTACAAACATGTCTGACCTCCCCCTGGAGTTCAATTACAAGCATTAGAGCAGAAGAAGGTAACCATCCTCTCCAATTCTAACCTGATGATTGTAAAACTAATCAACCCTCTTGGCAACTTGGATTCTAATACAATGATTAATTCTATGCAAAGCAATCTAGCTTCAGGCAGGAAAAATGCTGAATTACGTCCCAGAATATCCAGTCCACTTGGCAATGGGGTTGTGAATGCAAGTCCACAGACACATTTGAAAATCAGGGGTCTTATCTCTGCTGATTCGTCTGTCTGCTATGCCCTGGAAGTTACTTACTACAAAAAGTCTATGGATATCCTCAGAGTTAGTCTTTATTGTAAAGGGAGCCCGAGTAACAGCTGTGTAAAGATATGTAAAGCTCGTTATGAAGCAATTCAATGGATCCCATCCTGCTAGTAAAGGTACTGCTTTTGTTCTTCCCCAGCACCTGTTGTAAACATCAAGGAAGGTCACATCATAAGCAGCGTAGGCACACGTGCTGCGAGGGCCCTCGCAGTTCTAAACAGACAAAAGCCTGTTGAGTTTAGGATAGCGAGTCGTGGGAGGTGAGGCTGGCTTTTTTTGAACCCTGCTGAAAGCGAGCAGGCCGTGGAGGGAGGGGAATGGCCACCCGCCCCGGGCGGGACCGGGAGCTGTCCTCCGTGCTGAACCCCCAGCCCGCCCGGAGCCACCGCCCTGCCACCTCCAGCGGAGCACCGCGCGGGTCACTCCTGTCTACAGAACAAGGACAAATGCGAGCCCACACGGTGAACCTTTAACACGTAGTGGAGTCTGCGAAGACCAGCTGCGGGCACAAGCGGACTTCTGTGCGTTTGCACCCTCAAGAGTAGCAGAGTATAGCTTAGAAAGAAAGTGTCCTCTTGAAGCACAGCTGTCCTGTCCCTGTGGCATCTGTGTGCCAACGGGACAGGCAGAGTACCAACTAAAAACTGCAGGGCTGTACATTCAGGGTATAGTTCCATCCATGTCAGTAGAGAGCATACATGCCTATTAATAGCAGAAAGGGCTCCTAACAAACACTGGTTTTGTTTCATTAGTTTTCAAGTGAAGCTTAAAAAGAACATTCAGAAATTAATTACCCTTCCATTCTTCACCTATCCAGAAAACAGGTAAGCATATTTTCAACTCTGGCTTTGGGAAACTCTTACTACAAACTGCTTCTTCCCTGAACCCAAGTTGTCTCTCAACAAGTTCTTTTTTTCTGAAACTGGTGATAGCACCTCACCCTATCCCCATAGAAGTCTAAATGTTGGGGGCTTTTTTGGCAATAATCATATCCTGTATACTTGTAATTTATTCAGTCAGTCACTCAGCTCACCCACTCAACAATAATAAGCCATTGACCCTGTGGTTTCAGACTGGATCAATGCTATGCTTAAGTTTTGGACACCTGGAGGCTTTGTGTGCAAATAGGAAGAAACTCTTTTATATTAGATGTGATCAATTCTTCCTCTGATGTGTTGATTACATTAGCAGATTGTTTTCCCTAGAAAACAATCCAACAGCCTGCAGGCAATGAGCAGCATATGCATAAGTTTCTTGCTGGAGATGGCATACTTAAGCAACTTGCTTGGGTATGTAAGGGTCTTCAGGTACATTATACAGTTTGTTGTTCTCAGTCTGATTCTCCTGCAGAAACCCTAGCTAAATGTGGCCTGACAAGTGGCAGCATAGATACTGCTGCCTACTGTGCCTCCGCTGCTGATGCTGTTGGCTGGGTATTTCAGAGGTTTCATACTGCTGTCTCTCTGGACATATAAATGTTCCAACCTCCAGCGTTCCCAGCTTTTCCGAAACTCCATCTGAACCTAAAGAGCAATAAGGAAACAAAAGGAATGAATGCAGAACTAATCACATCTTTAAATAAATCCATTATAAAAGAACAAGGCAAAAAATAAAGATATGACACTACTGTGTAAAGCTGGCAATGCTTTGAACTTGCAATATTATTGCTTCAAATTATCCAATTATCTCATTAGTCCATTGTAGGGTATTTCTGTATTTAAAATAATGACAGCATTCACTTTTACTTGCAGAAATAAAGCTCTTTTATGCACCAGGAAATCTTATTGTGATTAATTTAGTCTAAATATTATTCAGCTGTGATACTGAATGTAGTCTATGTGCCTTACCAGTACTAACAATTAAGTTGATTTTGCTTATCAGACATGAAATGACTGGCTTGCAGTTCAATATTGTCACCACAGGTGTTCTTTAGAGTTATGTTTTAAATTTTAGTTTGATTTAAACAGTATTATGTCTCAGATTATTTTTGATTCTTTGAATATTTACTGATGTTCTTATTCCATACATAAATTAAGATGTATTCGGAATTAAAAATACAACAATTAAGCATGTTAACAAGTATTTTCCCCCTCCTTTTAAAACAGCAATTACAATATCTTGTTCTAAATAGTTTTGGGGGTTTTTTACAGCTACAAAATATGCACATGCAGTCACAGATTCTGGGTTAAACTGTGTAACCTCTGTACTCATTTGGGAGTTTATCCATGGTCTTGTAACTGCTAAGTAAGAACAGAATTTAGATCTTCCTGTTCCACAGGCAAAGTTTTTGCCACTTGACCAAAGTAAGAACTTCCATTAGCTTCTAACACATAATGCAGAGGACATAAAATTGAACCTAATTTTACTCTAAAAAAAGGCAGGAGTGTGACTACAGTGATCAAATTCATTATGGTGTGCACATCAGCCCAGGAGAGACTAAATAGGTTGATGACAGTTCCATCACAGGCTTGTCATCATACTCAGGCTGCTGAAACTTTCATACACTGAGGGAAACTTCCTAGGGAACCAGCTGCTGTGTCTCTTTTTTCTCTGCTTGTTCATTGTGAAATACTGAATCTGGGAGGCAGTCCTAAAAACAGAACAAAACCTTACATAACCAATTGTCTTCCCTTGGTGGTCAAAACTAGCTATACTTGTCAGCTCTGGGCTAGAGCCTTTTTATTAAATGTTCCCTAATGGGAACCAGCTGGATCTCTGCATTTCTGACAATGGTCTATGTCCTTCTGGTATCACAGCCAAATGGGACAGAAGGAAAAAAAAACTGAGGTAGAAGCTTGTATTTTACTGTGATAACTGTGGGTTGTTGTGTCAAAAGCCACACAAAAACACCAGGAAAAGATAATGTGTCTGGGGTAGCTTGGCAGAGAAGAGTGAGAGAGAACAACCTGATAGACAGAAAAGGGAATGGTGAAATGCAGTAACCATACTGTCTGCAGGAGAACTGACCATATTACCATCCCAGTACTCAGTTTTGTGGGCATGATAAACAGCTGGTTTAATAGGCAGCAAAGAGAGAAGCAGTTGTAGATATGTACAGGCAGATCCAAAGAAAACATGATCATACTTACTAAGTCAATGAATGAGCAATAGAAATGGGTACCTTAGAATCTGTCAAAGGGAGGAAATGAGCCTGGACATGAAATGGGAAGAAGGAAAAAAAATTGAGCATTTTGAAAGAGAAAGGGAAGAGGTATGAGAACTTGGAAAAGATGGTCATGGAGGTTAAAGATGGAGACTTCTCATAGGGAGCAGTTGATAGAGCCTAATGCAGCTAATGGGAAAGGATGTTGAGGCAATGAACCTGGAATCTGATTACAAAAAAAGTTAATTTTTTTACACTAAATGGAACCATACTTCCATTGTGATAGGAAAGGGACAAAAAGAAGCAAACTACAGAGAATGAAACCTGAACCAGCTAAACTGATTCTGGTGGTAAGAGGCAGTATATCTGTGGTTTAAAGTATTTCTTATAGAAAGCACCACTAACTGCAGAAAAAAGCCTGCTCATATAAGCCCAATTCATTTTGCAAAGAACACTAGTGATAACAGGGAATCTGATAAGCCCCTGCTGTTGGCTTCAGAGCAACATCAGAAAAAATCCAGAATCTTTCACACAGATGAAATGTGAACATATTTTAATGTTTGTTTTTGGTTTGTTTTGTTTTTTTTTCCCCATAAGTAGGTACTAGAAAATGACATTAATATCACTTCTCCCTTCACTTCTTCTTCTGATTTGTCATGAAAACTTGCAAAAAACTTTCATTCTGTATGGTTAAGGAAAAAGGAGTAAGTCACTGAAAAAAATAAAATAAAATATATACATATATATATATACACACCATACTGCAAACAAGGGCAGTCCTTGGGTACATATAGTTTGTCAAAATAAAATCAGTTTCTCATATTGTTTAGGAAAAATGCTTCATACAGTTTAGGAAAGGAATAGAAGGGACTTGACTAAATTGATCTCTTCACTTGGATTTATTTTATGGATGCTAATGACTAGGCTTGACAAAATCCTTCTCCCATCTTTTAACAAGAATTGAAACATAGTAATTCATCCAATGATTGTCTGTCAGGTTTATGTGAGAACACTGTGGTTAAATTTTGTGAATTACATTGCAAAGCCAAGGCAACTATAGCAACAAGAGATTTGCAGGATCTCTTAGAAATGTAAGTTCCCTCAGTAAGGTCCCTTCCAAACCCTACCATTCAATGATTCCAAGTACCTTCACAGTAAGTTCCCTCAGATGAAACAAGCATACCTGTTTCAGAGTTTCTTAGTAACGTTTGGGCTATGATGTAACTTTGCCCTTTTATCACATGAAGGAAATTATTTAGCATTACTCAAGCAAGGCCTGTCTGCAGCTGCATAGGGGATGTATGAGAAAAGGCAAAAGTGAATCAAAAGAAATACATGATACACCAGCAGACAGTGCTGCATTTCAGGATTAAAGTACACCTGTAAAGCTGTACAAGGGATTGAAAACAAATAGTTTCTAAATTATGCTTGAGCAAAGCCTGCTGCTACCCAATTCTGACTTTCGTAAGCAGTACAATTAACACATTCACTTAAACAAAACCTTACCCACAAGCTACAAAAGTGGCCAGTCTCCTGCAGGGCTTAATTCAGGATAATACCTGCTGCTTTTCAGTTGACTGCAACCTGGCCATAATGACACAAGTGGAATATTTTTCCATTCATGTCAATTCCTTGATATGGCCTATCTCTCAATAGACAATGTTTGAAATAGGCATGTTTGAACGTAGATTTAGTATGAGTGTAAAACACACTGATACGCATTAAACTTAATAGTGTGCCACCACATTAGTAGTGTGCTTCTCTTCCAAACCTGGCTGCTTAATGAAAGAATAATATTAAAAGGTAACATGAGAGATTCCTGCAATACTAAAACAGAACAGCACTTTTCCACCCAAGAGGGCTGGGATTCAGGAGAAGACACAGAAACTGATACTTTGAATCAACTAACTTGAAGCCTTGGCTACATTTCTTCTAGACCTATAGGAGACCTCACTACTCCATAAGTTCAGGCTGAATCAGAGGGCACCAAGGACTTCCTGTATCTGGGCCACAAGGAAACCAAACAAAACCAAACTGTACAGGTTTAGCAAAGGGACCCTCTAACCTCACCAGCCTTCTGAACTGAGTTCTCAGAATAAAACAAGCTCTACTCCCATATTCACCAAAGCAAGGAAATAAGAAGCATTATGCAACAGATTAAGAAGAGCAGCTACAGATCTTAATAAAACAAAAGCTTCAGAAGTGCAAACTACACAATTGTAAGCAAGATAACTTGAAAGATTTCACGTGTACGAATAGTGGCCCTAAGTTTTACTACCTGAATTCCTTCCAAAAACATTTGTCTGAGAAGTCATCATTTGTAGCTGTACAGAAGAGGTCTGTAAAATAAATTCCTGAGCAAAGACAGTTTAGCAGTTCAAGACTATTTTCAATTTCCTTTTCCTATAGTGGATACAGATAAGGGAAATTGGAACTAGTGTCTCGCTTACCTCATTATTGATGAAACAGTAGAGAATTGCAACCATCAGCCCCTGAAATCAACAAAACACAGAAAAGCAGTGAGCAGAGTTCTTTTGCTTTGCCAAATAAACTTGCATAGAGGTAGAGACTCCTCATGAGTACGTCCCACATAAGACTGAAAGTTGGAGACAATCTGTGGTCCCTGTCAGCTCTGTTGGCAGAGCAGAGGTTTAACCAAACCATGTCTCAAAGTACGTGATCTTAGGAAAAGAATCACTGTTTTCTTCAGCCTCTTATTTTTTTCTAAAGGTTCCCTTATCCATCTTTTTCGTTACCTCATTTCAAGCTAGAAACACTTAATATGTGAACAATTCACAGTGATCTTAAATACAGCTCTGTGCTTGGTAAACAGAATGAGTGGGTGAGCAAGGAAACTAGAAGACTAATGATTCCTTTAGACAAGGAGACTCTTGTGAAATGGCCTTACCTAAGGCAACAGCTAAATAAAGATGACAGTAAACCTACGTCCTCTGCACATGTAGTTATAGCTGTAGACAACTATTCTCACAGCACAGATTTTCCAAGGAGTATCAAAAACACTAGAGAAAACAACATTTTCTTCCAGCAATGTCATTATACAATTACAGGAAATCACACACAATTGCATTATTGCTTTGAGGTGTCCAACAGGAAGTAGATTCTTAATACATGGACAGGAATACCAGTTTATTGTAGTAAATTTAAGACATTGACAATAACAGTATGCAACACTACCATCTAATTTGGCTATTCAAAATTAGGCCTCATACTTCCACTGTCATAATCCTGTAATATTCAGTGCTAAATTCAGAAATAAAAAGAACAGGGAGCATGCAATGAATGAAAGAAAAAGCAGGTCCCCAAAGAGCATTTTAAAAAAAAATAAAAATCCACATGGGCACGATGTGAGTGCTACCTGAAAAGAAGCAAAGGAGAGTTCAGTAAAAAGTTTCACAAAGCGCAGCATCCCTCTGGCATGCTCATCAGGGATGAAGGCAAAGATGACCTCGTGGGTCCCCAGAAGTGGGATCAGAGTCAGTGTAGACTTGGCTAGCCTAAGATCACAAAGAAAGAAAGAAAAAAAAAAAAGTCATTAAGTTGATCATTGTCGATCCCAATGATTGCTGCATTCTGCTTCTTACACATTGTCAACTTGATAAGTTGCTGCACCACTTCTTGTTACACGACTTTAAAAAAAAAAAATATCTAAAAATCCTCAAAATAACTCTAGTAGGTTTCAACATGTAATAACTGCCCCTGCCACTCCACTGCAGACCAGACAAACTTTTATACTGACTGTATATCACCTGGCAAGTCTTCTTCCAAACTTGGGCCACATACTTTCTTGTACCCCAGATCTCTTCTTGTGTATAATTTTCTCTATCTATAAGTAGGAAAGATTACTAAAATTTACCTTGTTGATGTTTGGAAAGAAATAACCTATCAAGAACTGGAATCTTTAAAAAAATAATTTTGGCAAAAGAAGTACTTGGTGACCTGGTCTAGGTGATCCTGCTTAGGCAGGGGGGTTGGACTAGATGATCTTCTAGGTCCCTTCCAACCCCTAATATCTATGAATCTATGAATCTACTTTCTATTCTGTGCTGTGTTAAATCTTCAAAACTTTGTAACTGTAACTGTGTAATGCTCTGTAAAATTGGTTAAACTGTCTTAAAGTGAGTGATAACTCCATTATTTAAATGGCAAGTTCAAAGACACAGCTAGCAAAGGAAAAAAGACAAACCACCCTGAAAAAAAACATTTTTCTCTTGACAGAGAGCAATGCTCAGGGATAAAACCACAGGGAAACATTCACACGAGTTGTCCTCAACTCTCTTCTGACAAACATACATACTAGCCTCTCAACAGGATAGAGAAAGGATGTCTGAGCCTCACAGGGGAGTTTATAGGGCTATCCTGGGCCATGGAACCTATCAACAGCTCACAACAACCTGCCTTGAGACAATTCATACAAAATCACTCAACTAGCAGGGCTGGCAGTACTTGGTAGATCTTGTGTGCCAGCGAGCTGTTGGCTACTGTTATAAATCATGTAATCATTCAGGTTAGAAGGGACCTTCAGAAGTCTCTGGTCCAAATCCCATTCACAACAGGTTACTCAGGGCTGTGTCCAGCCAAGTTTTTAATATCTCCAAAGACCTCCACAGTTCCTCTGGGCCTCTCATCCAGTGTCAGGCCACTGTCACAGTGATTTTTTTTCTTTTTTTTGGTCACCTTTGATTTGCAATTGGAATTTCTCTTGTTATATACCTTTGACCTCTGCCACTTGTCCTTTCACTGTGCACCACTGAAAGGGCTCCAGCCCCATCTTCTGTATAACCACCATTAGGTACCTGAAGACTGCAATTAAATCCTTGCTTAGTCTTCTGTTCTCCAGACCGACTAAACCAAGTTTTCAGCACCTCCTTCTATGTCACCCACTTCAGCCACTTCACTAGCTTGGTGCAAAACTGATGCAAGTCCCATGGGGTTGGAGGGACAGGACACAATGTCTGTCTTGCACTAAGGAGCCTCAAACTAGACACCAGAAGCAGTCTCACAAGTGCTGAATGGAGGTAATCAGTCAAGTCTCTTGACCTTCTGGCCATGCTTTTGCTAATGCAGCCCAGTATGTGATCAGCCTACACTGTCACGAGGGTACACTGCTGAATCATGTTCAACCTGTTGTCCTCCAGCATCCCTGGGCATTCTGTAAAGTTGCTTTCTCTGCAGTCAGTGTCCATCCTGTACTGCTGCATGGGGTTATTACATACCAAGTAACTCCTTTCTTCTCATCCACTGGCCTGCCAATGTCCTTGATACACAAGGACCAAGGGATAGCAAATCAAAACAACTATTGAAATTTAACAGTTCACACATACAGGTAAGTAGAAATGCAGATCTCTAGTGGACCTAGGAAGACAATTTCATTAGGGGATAGGGGGCTTATTAAGTGAACAAGTTTTGTGATGGAGGCTCTACTCTACCACCACCTGCCTGAGATAGAGGTAGAAGCAGGAGGGCTGACACTGAATTGGCTCTGGAGACACAATCTGGGTTAAAAAAAAAGGGAAGTTGTGTAGGTGCACAGCACTCTCCTAACTTATTTAATGAATTATAATTGTTCTAGATGGGACACTTGGAGACCTCTGCCTTAAATAGGAATCACAGAATATTTCATGTTGTAATATACCCTTGGAATCATCAAATTCAACCATTAACCCTACTCCACAAAGTTCACCCTTAAACCATGTCCCTCAAAAACACATTTAAATGACCCTTAAACACATCCAGGGATGGTCAGAGCAAAACACTTTTCTCCTTTCTATACACAAACATATACTTTTTAAGGCACCTAGATTGGTCCTTGTTTAAAATAACACATTCCAACACAGCAGTTCTATCTTTCCTCCACCCAAAATCTTTTCTAGTGTTTTTGAGTAGAAAAGGAGGAGGGAAAAAAATTCTGACATAGGAATCTCTGACTACTGGTCTTGTTATCATCAGAAGCATACCGAACAACTGAACTTTTTGAAATAAAAGACCACCCAAATGATTCTAGCTATAACCATCTACCTCTAGATGGACTACCAAAGCTATAGTCTTCATCAGTAAAGAAAGCTCTGTTGCTGGGTAAATCTTTTCCTGATTAAGCCTTTCTGTTTACACAGCAGATTTTTGATCACACAACATGAAGAAATGAATGAACATGCACCTCTAAGAAATGGCTCACCAAACCTTCCTGCTCCTGAAGAATTCATGAAGGCAAGGGCTTTCTTTTGACATGGTAATTTTACAGTCAGACTTTTAAATGGCTTCAAGCCATCAGAAATTGAAAGTCCCACCCTTCCACCACCACAAATGTTACCCCGACAAATAAAGGTCATGTACATTCCAAAAAAACAGTAGGCATGAAAGTAAAGCTTACAGATAATTAAAATAAAGCCTTTACTTAGCTTTGAGATCTAAACATGCATTAGGATTTCCAAATTTTCATTTGAGGTAAAGAAGATACATAACACACAAGGCAACTCTACCCTCCAAGAATGTACCAATATACACACCGTTTCTAGCTTAGACAGCTGCAGCATTGAAATAGGCAACTTCAAACTAGCTAAGCCAATTGCCAGTAGCAGTCCAGCTACCACAGTATGTAGCTCCACACTGGTTAATTCAATAGCTAACTTGTTATTTCTACATTATTTTTCAGACTGAAATAGAAAAGTATTCTCCAAGATGCAGAAATGAAGAATGTGACCATGAATCTTAGCAAGATGATTAAGCAAGAGGAAGAATACAGACACAGTCAGGGTGAAGACAGCAAAATGAAAATTGAACATTTCTGTGATAAGCCTGACATCTCTCTTGAAACATTCTATGCATTCAAGATATTCATTGAAAGTAAAGATTTTATTTCTATCTTTTTTTTTTCCCTTCAAATTAGAATAGGATAAGATAGACTATTTCATTTTCAAGGGATTTCCAATTATCATCTAATCCGGCTGCCTGGCCAATTCAGGGCTGACGAAAACTTAAAAGCATGGTATTAAGGACATTGTCCAAATGCCTCAAACACTGACAGCCTTGAGGCATCAACAACCTCTCTATAGGAAGCCTGTTCCAGACTTTGACCACTCTCTTAATAAAGAAATGCTTCCCAATGTCCAGTCTAAAACTCCAATGATGCAGCTTTGAACCATTCCCATTCATCCTATTACTACATACCAAGAAGAAATCAGCAGCTCCCTCTCCACTTCCTCTCCTCAGGAAGCTTTATAGAGCAATAAGGTCACCCCCCTAGACTCCTCTTCTCCAAACTAGACAAGCCCAAAGTCCTTAGCTGTTCCTCAGAAGACATTCCTTCCAGCCCTTTCACCAGCTTTGCTACCTTCCTCTGGATGCATTCAAGGACCTTAATTAACACCCAGTACATGCATATGCTGGAAGTATTTTTTAAATATCTGCTTGGTTAATATTCATCCAGTATTATGGAAGACTGCAAAGTAATGAACTTATTGATCAGGCCTTCTGCTTATCTATAACACAAGTGTAACACCTGCCCTGGCTTCATCAGAAGGGGTACCTGGGTCCAAGCAGTCTTATCAACATGTGATACTACACCTGGGCATTACCCAAGGCCTGTGATCTTTAACCACCTTTGTTAACCCACTCCTTTCATGCACCTCCTTGTCTACTTCCATTTTGAAAGGCCTGAAAAGTATCTGAGCACCACAGGACATACCTGCATTTTATGTCAGTTTTGCACATCAAATTAGCCTGTAGTTTGGAGATGATGATGCATATAACTCTGATAAAGATCAGGAAGTTTACCTAGAGTAATGAAAGAAGGATTTATATTATTATCAAAAACATGCAGAAGTGTTCTGAAAATCTAGAATGATATGCACATACAGGTCCCTATACATCCTGCTACTCTGCAGCTATGAAACTCTACTCCTTGCTAAGGAGCTGTGCTCTAAATATATTTTCTTTGAATGCGCAGGTCACCTTTGAAAATACAGGCAGTTCACTAAACAAAGCAGGGGAATTTACCTACATCTTTGAGGAGTGAGACACAATCATTGTGTGAGCTGTCCCTTTTGGCCTGTCTGAAGGTCTGAGAGTGACACAGTATTGTGGCTGCACAATGTGTCATTTCTCCACAATGCCACAATTTGTTGCTCTTCTGTAGTCTAGTACATGGTAAATTATCTACCACATCCCTGCACTACCTGCCATAGGTTTCTGCACACAGGGGAGTTTACTGGATTTCTGCAGCACGCTGGTGTGTTACCATGTGCTGCCACTACAACATGATAGTGTGTAGTCAAATTAAACAAACCAAAAGCTAGCTGGGAATTCCACTGACAGAACCCAATTTGCTTACATTTCTGAATGAAAAAATTTAATACCCTGAGAGGTTATTAGCCATTGGACATGCACAATGGCCATGGACACATCTGCTCTTCGTAATTTATCATGTTCTGTTCTTATAGAAATCTGCCAGCTTGCTGCACGTGCCTCATACTCACCCCAATGGCAATGAGAATGGGAAGTCTGATGATCAACCAGTAATTCATGTTATAGTTTCTGGTCCAGCAACTATGAAGATGGCAAAAAGGAGATGAAAAGAAAAAGTTTCAGTGTATACCAAAATCTTGTACTTTTCATTCTTTTATAGCAATGCGGAAAGAAAACAATATTGAGGGCCAGAGATCAGGAAAGCACATCATGCTGGCATGGAAACAGATGCAGTTGCTTCTTAGAAACGGTGAATGCTTTGTAGTATTGCAGCTATCATCATCCAAGTGGATACTACTCACCAGCCTTCCTTGCCCACTAATGGCTAGCTCTCCTCCACAATTCTCTATTAATTACCATCAGTTCATTGTGAAGACTTAACTCCATTAAAATCAAGGTCAAATTAGTCATGTGGCTGAAAGAAGAAGGGGGTGCAATCTGAGTCAGATGTCTTCTGTGTGGTTCTTATCCTCTTTCTGTATTATTTTTTGTTACACTTCAATTTCCAGTGTCAGGTTACTTTATTATTAACTGTTTGTTAGGACTTTATCCCATTACCTACCATCACTTTTCTCATATCAATATTTTGATCAGTCACCTATTTTATTTGTTCTTATTTTCATAGCAGAACTACTAATTTCAAACAGGAGAAAGCAGCTGAGGCAGCACACTCCAGTTCCTTCAGTGTACATGTACAGGTTTCAGGCCCAAAGAGAGTTTTTAAAGTTATAAGCAAGTAAAATCAAAGATGGGAGCAATAGTTCCCAACTTTTTCTGGGCAGCTGAACCCTCTGCCAAGTAAGTGACATGTTGCAGGCAATATAATACTTTGTTTGAGTCATTTTAGCTTTTTAAATTTCTTTGTCTTTGAACAATATTGGGAAACAATCACAAGAAAAGAAAGGCATGAAAGCCACAGTTTGGAATCACTGCTTCAAAATGAGCTTTACACTGGGGAGCTTTGTACATTTGGTTCTTTTAGATATCACCTCAGCCTCAACCAGCCACTGTATGATGGGCCTCGTGTGTGCACAATGGCCCAGGTGTTGGGTCACTATTCACATGCCACTTCACTTGTTCTTAATATTTCCATGAAATAACTTTGTTAGTCCCCTGCCACATTGTGCAGCATTACTCAAAAGTGCAATAGTAAAGACAACAGGTTTCTGAGCTATTCAGGCTGTGAAACCAATTATGAAACAATACTACTGAAAAAAATAGGTTCTTTCAAAAAACAAGTTTTTCTTCATCTCCAAATCTCATCTGCCGAAACATTTATAT
>JANHGL010003438.1:0-30211 GCA_024611195.1 Ceyx melanurus | reverse complement strand
TGGTGTCATCTGTGAACTTGCTGATGGTGCTCTCAATCCCATTGTCAATATCATTAATGAAGATATTAAACAATATACAGACCCCTGAGGGACTCCACTTGTCACTTTTCTCCACCTGGGCATTGAGCCATTGACCACCACCCTCTGGATGCAACCATCCAGCCAATTCCTTATCCACTGAACAGTCCACCTATCAAATTCATACCTCTCCAATTTGGTGAGTAGGATGTTGGGGGGGGAACCGTGTCAAAAGCCTTGCAGCAGTCCAGACAGATCACATCAACAGGTCGTTCTTTGTCCATGGATGTAGTCACCTTATCATAGAAAGCCACTAGATTCATCAGGCAGGACCTGGCCTTGATGAAGCCATGTTGGCTGTCCTTCATCACCCCACTGCTTTCTATATGTCCTTTTAGACCCTCTAGGAGAATCTGCTCCATGATCTTCCCAGGCACACAGGTGAGGCTGACAGGGTGATAGTTTTCAGGGTCCTCCTTTCTACCCTTTTTAAAAATGGGTGTAACATGTCCCTTCTTCCAGTCTCCAGGGACTGCACCTGACTGCCATATTTTCAAATATCATGGCAAGTGGCTTGGCAACTACATCAGTCAATTCTTTCAGGACTCTGGGATGAATCTCATCAGATCTCATGGACTTCTGTATGTTTAGATTCCTCAGGTGATCACAAACCTGATCTTCACATACACTGGGGGGGACTTCACCATCCTGATCCACACCTTGTAGTTTGACTTGGGGAGTGTTGGGAGAGACCTTGTCAGTGAAGACTGAGGAAGAAAAAATTGTTAAGAACCTCAGCCTTCTCCTCATCCACTATTGCTAGCTCACCATTTTTACTCTTCAGGGGTGTTATGTTTTCTTTGATCATCGTTTTTTGATTGACATACCTGAAGAATCCCTTCTTAATATTCTTAATATTAATTAAGACCATCATTAATTAATAGTATCAGCACTGTATTCCAATCCTAGGCTCCAAACAAGCAGCTATTTAGGCACATTCAAGCTCCAGTCCTATATCTCTTTCTCTTGCTGCTGCTCGGAACTTTTCCCAGTTTAACTGGCCACAGAAAGGTCTCAGAATCCTGGAAATGGCAATGTCACTTTTGTCTGTAGTGCATCGTTGTTGAAGACACAGGAAACTGCAATGCACTGCTCATAATATCCTCTGTCATGTTAGTTCTTATAGGCTGATAAGTGACCAAAAATCTTTGACCACTACATGGTGATTATGAAATCTGTCAAGTGTACTACAAAATCAGCCAGCCAGCAGCTTGGCTAATAAAGTTCAACATGAAATGACAGAGGACACTGCCATCTTGCCTAGACCCTTAAATAAGGACTTATTTTGAATACAGCACTTTTAGGACTGATGAGTTAGTGTATAAGCTCACATTTCAGGTATAACCTGACATCACTGGTTTCCACATGGTGAGAAGTCCAACCTAAAAGACAATCTGGCACACAAACCAGCAGGACATTACTGCTGTCACAAGAACTCAAATACTCCTCTTTCTCTCAGACACCTTCCTGGGTGGTCCAGACTTGATCAACTGCTTGATGTATGAATGCAAGAAGTATGTGATGAGAAACTGAAAGAAGTGAAATATCAATATGACTAAATGTTAAAAGAGTAGTTGAGAAGATGTCAGAAGAAATGATGAAATGGGTTTGTTTTTTTTTTTGAAGAAAGGAAAAGAAAAAGTGTTTAATCTAGAATACAAAGTGACTTGAAAGAAACTCTTGACAGATGCATTTCCTACTAAGACCAGTATGGACACAAAACCTATTTTCACATCCTCGTCTGAAATACACTTTTCATCTGAAAATAGACAAGAAGTGCTTAGTGCAATTAATGCATCCTGTTGCTACAATAAATTCATACTGGGCTTCAGAAGGGAGGTTTCTTACTGGCTTTGTTCCAGTCAGCTTCTACTTGCAATCTGGATGCAGATTTTGACACTCCAGCTAGGCTTCCTGATTTTAATAGCTTCATTCCTTCAAAGTATTCTTCCTTAGAGCAAGTTTGGATTGACAAGACTTGGAAAGATGGTGATAATTTATTTTTTATGCAGTTTCCCTGCTGCAAGTGCAGCTGGGTGTAAAATTGCTGTAGAAGCTCAGAGAATGTTTAGCTTTTTATTAACATTTTCTTCTTAGGCTTTAATGCTGAAAATTGCATCCTCTCATTCTTCCTGACTCTATGTCACACACAGTCACTGTGGGGTGTTGCTGTTGTTTCCCCATTCCTTCTCACTTCTGAATGTGAGCAGGTTCTCTTTCCAGTAAAAGCTGCTGAAACATGCATACAACAATGTTACAGTACAAGCTGCTGTTTTCCAGAGACTACTTTTAAACAGCACTGACACAGGTGCTTGAAGTCAATGTTAAGCTTAGCAGCTTTTTGCTTGGGCTTAGACAAGACGAACACTGGAGTTGGTGTCCTGGAAACCCTGATTAAGAGCTGTTTGCATAACCTGAGAAACAAACAAAGCAAAACAAACAAAACACTGCAACCATCATCTTGATCTCCATAGCTATGTTTTCTTTCCCTTCTTCTGCAAACGTTTTTCTCTCTCTAGAAGGTGAGATCCCTGGTCAAAGACTTCTCTTATGCTAGACAGGAAGGAAGCACCAGGTACCAGGAATGCATAGTAACAGGTATTTTTTCTGTATAGTGATAGTGACTATCTGAATCAACATCCTATTTAGCTGCTATTGTGCTGACTTCCAGACTGAAGATAACAACTCATCTATATGCTCTGCCATTAGACTATTAGAAACTTTCTTGAAGCTGTTAGTGTTTCTGCTTCCCACTCCCCTCCCCCTCCATCCCCCCTGCCAATCCATCAGCTTTGACAATGGCATAAACCAGTGTTTTTGCACTAAGATATGTGAAACTCAGGGTTGACACTAAGGTATGAAAGTCTCCTTTAACAAAGAAAAGGAAGACTCAGGCAAGACATTTTCCATATGTCCTGGTTTGAGTGAGAACAGAATTAATTCTGTTCATTGATTTTACTTTTCAGCCTAACTCACTGCACTGTATGAAGTCAGCAGCATGTTTTCCCAGGCAGTGTCTGCTTCTAGCAGTGATAACACCCCATGTTTAGAGTTACTGACTAGGATTGGTTTACAGACCAAGGCCACTGCTGGATCTTGTATACTATATTTGGGGTGCAAAAAGTGAAAGGCTGCACATGCAGGGAGGAGTGGACTGGACAGGTGACTCCAAACTGTCCTGTGAGATATTCCATCCCATATACATCATATTTGGGGTAAAGCTGAGGGATATGGAGGGTCTTGTCCCTCTCTTTTCTCTCTTGGCCAGCTTTGCTGGCTTTGGTCAGCTTGGCTCAGGTCCTGTTCCAGTTTCTTCCTCAGAGCACCCGAGGAGGACTCTGTTCTGCCTTCGACCCTGATCTGTGTGTTCCTGAATCCAGCACCAGAATCTAGCTCCTGAGCACAGCTCCCATCTGCTGCTGAGCCCAGTATGGGACTCTCCCAGTGCCTGCCTCACAGCATCAGTGACAGTGATGTAATTACCATCAGGGGGTTGGCTTCAGTACTGGTTTTGTACATATTTGTATATATGCCATTATTATTCTTTTCATTAAACCTGTTCTAGTTTCCTTTTCTAATCACTAAGACTCACTCTCTTATTCCCTTTCCCCTCCCCTTTGGGGAGGGATGAGGGTTAACAGAGAGCAACTGTTATAGATCTAAGGGGTCACCCTAACCCTAAACTGTGACACCACATTAAATGAAATAGGAAAAATTTAACAGTGCCATCTCAAAGCTTAGTATGGTGTGAGATCTTGGCAAGAAGTTACCATTAAAGGAATACAGTTACCTAACAAGTCATCAGGAAGGTTTACAGAATCCTACCAATGAACATGATGTTGATATGTTACTCCCAATTTGTAAAACTACATACTGAAGAAATAACTTGCTCTTGTTTGTTTTGAGACCTGTTGCTCCTTGAAAGAAGTACAACAGGGCAAACATCTTGACCAAAGTATATGCAAACACTCCGGTGAACAAAAAACCTTGAGGAGAATATACTGTTTTATTTCTATGTACATTTGAAAGATGTGCAATGGAAACTTATGTGCTCACATGGATATTGCAGAAGCTATTCAGACATCAGAAACAATACTCTATGGTCTTTGAGTGATCACAAAGTTCAGTTATAGCTAGATGAATAACAACACGAAATCACTAACAACCAGTAAGTTTGTGAATAATACATATATGACATTTAAAAACATAAATATTAATCAAATGAGGAGTAATGACTAAGCTAAAAAATTACCCTTTAAGAGGAAAATTAATTAACAGAACAAAGGGTCAGGGTACCAAAACAACTCTGACAATCAAATAAATATTTATTTTTCACTCCTAGTTTATTTTTACAGTTGATAAGCTAATTCAAAGAGCAGGACTCTCAGCTCAAACAGAAACCTGCTGTCCCTCTGGATGCTGCTCAAAAAAATTAAAATTTAAATCCACTGAGCATTGCATAAAGTAGAAAGGCACCTGGTGAGGGACCTGAGCACCAAAAAAAAATTGGATCACCAGTGAAGAAGCAGGAAAGAATAAAAAAACCCTTCCTTTCTGGACAAAAGTGTTATCTAGTGTAACTAACCTGGGAACACTGAAATAGCAGATGCTTCTGCATTTGAAGATGGAGAATCACTGGCAAGCTCTGCACATGGAGTTGTGGCTGGAATAGCAAGAAACTGTACAGATGAAGACTAAATGGCATGGGCAGAGCTTTTCTAGGAAGCTCGGATGAAACCATATATCCAGTGCCAAGTTCTGGTATCAACACTCACTTTCACAATTTCATCCAGGAATTCAACACACAATAGCAGAAATTCCATTGTAAAATAAGAACAAAACTAAAAGAGAGTCTTCTGCTTCTGCCTTCTACTTTTCCAAGAGACAAACTCTAAGCGATTCAGATCAAAACCATCCCATCTCTCAATTAGAAAACAACAAAACACCCTCAGAAGTTGGCTAGATATAATTTTGCTCTGATTTCCATTTCCCCTCAGTCAGTGCTTCAGGATAGCTCCCTAATGTTTTGTTTTGTAAATTGAGGATATAGTTATTAATAATTAAAACATACATAGTTCAAATGTTGTGAAAAATGTGTTTCTTTTTCTATATATCCTACAGAAAACAACAATGGAATATATTAAACTAAAAGTCTCCATCAGGAAACTGCTATTACCTGCATTTATTCCCAACAATATCCCAGAGCCTTTGTTCCTTATATATATATAGAATTGTTCAGTAGAATGGAGTAATTCACAATACACCATTTACATGCATTTTACCTGTGATCTAATCTGATAGACTATTCACAATTGTCAAATTAATGGAGTAAGAAGGACAAAGCAACTTAAACCAATCCCTAACATTCTGTGATTCTGATTCTGTAAACGTTCAAAGCATTAGCTGTGAAAGCACTTGCAGTATTTACTTTCAGCTTTCCAAAAGTCATCTGACTTCCACCAAAAGGAGAGTGGGGACAAAAGGAAAGGAGAGAATGGAAGAAAAGCACACAAGAGATCATTCCAAAAAAATAGGAATAATCCTAAACAGTTATATATTTTTGGGATAACTAGATAAAGACTACTCAAAGCTTTACCATTTCTACAGAAGGTGACAAGCTCAGACAACTGATTTCAAGACATCACAGCCCCTAATATGAAGCACACACATGCCCATGGCATGTGCCCTGTGACCACTATTTTGCCAACAACCACTGCTTGACCACTGACTCTGCTCACATAACCAACATGACAATTCCCTGCTAGCAAGTCCCTTGTCCATCAGCAGCCCTCTGCAGCCCCCTACCTCATGCTGCCACCATTTCTCTACTCTTATCCTTAGCAATGATACCTTTATGTATCTGGTCATTTTGCACAAGTAGTGAAAATATATTTGAACGCAATGGGAAATGAAGCAGGGCAGACCAGGAAAGTCCACACTCACCTGGAATGACCCATACATATTTTGTGTTAGGAAGCTGGTGTCTTGCAGGGAAAGTACCATGTGTCTGCCATTTGTTTGAAGAATTTCTGAGGTGTCACACAGCCCTGCATTATGAACCCAGAGCCTCCATGCAGTAAGCATTCAGGAACTTTGCCAGCCCAGCACCCTTGAGCTCAAAGAAGATAAGGTATTGTGAACTAAAAGGGAATGGAGAGTGCAGGACTTGAACTGGGCAGCACTACAATAGACATACAATGTTTTTTTTGTTTTGTTTTGTTTTTTATACCACCTGCTGGTGCCCACAGCAATAGGCAGACAGATGGAAGGATCAACTCACCCCAGCCAATGAAGAGGTAAAGCCGAAAAATCTTCTGCTCAGAAAAGACTGGAAGTACCAGCAGAGTGTACAGGTACATGCCTTCCACCAGCAACCAGTAGTAATTTGCAGCCACACAATACTGCATCATCACAAAGACCAGGCGGCAGCTGAGTGATTCCTGTGACAGAAGAAAGCACAGTCCAGATGACTGCAACAGGAGCTGAGAATAAAATAATACTAACCCCAGACTGGTTCTCTCTCCTACTCTTGCTCCTCAAAACAATGCTTGATAAATTAATCATAATCGAGTACCAAAGGGATAGAAGTCAGTAATAGGTGCTTAGCAGATAGAGACTTTGAACAATATACCACTTAAAAAAAAATAAATTAAAAAAATTACATGTTCTGCATTTTCCCCTCAATAAGCAATAGTCTCTAATTTGAAAAGCACAATGCAAAAATGAGAAAAAAAAAGCAAATGAAAGGTACTGCAGTCAGGGAATCTTTTAATTTCCTCAGACATTCTATTCTGCAGCTGAGAATTTCTCTATTGAAGAGCAAATAGTGAATGCCATAATGTTGACTATTTTCAAAATCAGAGGATTTTTGATGGAATGGCAGTATTTCCCAGCACATTATATTTAAAGGCAAAATCTCTCTTGGCTGATGAATCACAGTGAGGTGGTCAGCAGGGCTTTAGATAAATATGGAACCTGATTACCCAATTAATATATCCATCAAATCTGATGAAACCACTACTTGAGAAACCATGTGTGAAAGCATAAAACCTAGGTTTTCTTGGAAGGATGGAATGACTGACAATCCAATCCGAACATTTACAGATCATTTACGATAAGTATTACAATGATATTTTCTGCCTATTGATACACTGCGGATGAAAATAAATAAATCACCATTAAGAGATTCATTATATGGCATTAGCACTTAAGCCTTAGACAGAGCATCAAAAAAGGATGGTTACTAAGTCTGCATCATGACCCCATAACTGTATTGCAGCAGCACACACTATACCCATGTTCTAGAATCACAAGAGCTATACAGATAATGGAAATTCCTTCCTTTAAAGATTCAAGTACATTCTGTATTCCAAATCTGACATGGTAAGGGCATGCTTTCATTATGTTCACTGAAGAGTTGTATATCCTCTCCCTTCGATTAAAAGTATTTAATTAGTCTCTACAGCCTAAATACTTTCAAATTTGCATTTTAATCAGATGTTTCCTTTTTTTCTGTCATCAGTAGATTATAAAGATCTCTAATATCAACCAGCTAATTTGATCATTATAGAAGACAGATCATCCTATCACAAAAGGCGCTGTCTTAGGGAAATTAGTGCCCTCTTGTCACTATTGGAAGAAATGAACCTACAACCTGGAACAAAGACATGGGCATTTGTATATACACCAAAAATCCACTTTTTCACGTTTCCTCTGTCTAGCAGGGGCAAACTTCCCACAGACAAAGAATCTACTTGCGTGTACCAAGCCTGGAGTGGCACAACCACAGCCACATACATTGTGTTACAGGTTTTAGAGAAACTCCATGAGCCAAAGAACATCATTTTCCACAACCATAATTGTTCAAAATGAAATGATCTGTGTCACGTAGGCACACCATAGTGGTGACTCTAATATCCCAAGAACCACAACACAGTGTCTGCTCCTACCTGGAAGGAGATAAGTCCATCCCACTGGTGCTCTTGTGTGGCTGTGCTGTACATCCACTTCACCACCGAGTCTTTAATGAAGACAGATACAGCCCGGAGGATAAAAGAGGTGAAGAGGTTCAAGTGAATATAATTCCTTGTGCAATGCAGATGTCTGTAAAAGGAAGAACTAGTCATGATCCACTACCTATGTAAAAGCTGCATCTTCACATATAGGACTGAGGGAGGGAATAATGAGCCTTGTTGGAAATCAAAAGGTACCAGAGGAAATCCCGTAACTTGAGAATAGCTGTAGGGATTTCAAACTGTCTTTGAGATGAAATCACTATAAAGGAAAAGACATTCAAAACGTCAGCCCTAAGTGTGAATGTTTGGGGGAAGGTGCATAAGGATAAAAACATTTTAAAAGTTTAAGGAGTATAAAAATATTTTCCAGAAGATATATCTGAAAGGACTAATAAAAGTCAGGTTTTACATACTCCTGATCTAATTTCATTGAATTTACCCCAATGTCACTGCATAGGTTTACCTTAGCAAGGCTCAGGAACTGGTGTGCAATACATCTCCTAGTTGTGCTTGGGCCCACAATGGAAAAAACAATTCACCTGTAAATTACCACTTTGACAATAAGTGAAAAATCAGATTGCCTCCTGGGAGAATTGTAAATATTTTCTGTAGAACTAAAAGGAATAGAATTTTAGTCTCTGCATTCAGAATTAGAGAAAAAAATATATTAAAAAAATCCTCTTGAAATTCAGAAGCTAGCTGCAAAGACAATAAAATTGCTACTTGTCAAAAAGTGAGCATGTTAAGGGATAGCAAAAGAAACTGCAGTCATGTAAATAGCATCCAACTGCACAGTACTGCCAATGTTTTACCAGCCTTATCCACATTTTTCTTCCAGTGCTCCAAGGGTACATACACACTTTGCTTCAAAGGAAGTTACACTGGGTGTGATTCTTTTTTGTTACTAAAAGGTACAGATAACATGATAAAAAGCAATTGTTCCAGCAAGACTTTCAGTGAACTTACGCTTTAAATGGCTATTTTTACTGCTTTACAAATTTGGGTAGAAAAATAGATTTAGTCTAAAAGATACCAGTTTTTCACTGATGAGGAAGATCTTTTTTTTTCCCCACAGTCAAATAGAATATTTTTGCATTTTATTTGAAAACTTACCTATGATTAATATGCATTTTCCTTTAACTCAAGATTTATTTGTTGCTAGCTTCAAGAATTGCTACAGTTAAATCTGATTGAAAAAATTATGTAAATTTGCCAATTGAAAAAAGTTATAAGTAGTTACTGAGTATTTCTGCCTCAGGCAATTCAAGTTATCCAAATTGTTTCAGTCACAAAGTTATGTGCCTAATTCAGCTTCCATCACTGCAATTACAGACTTTTCTTCCATTTCTTTCAGGGGATGCAAAATTGAACGCTAGATATATTTTTTTCCTCTGTTGTATCATCATTAAAAACAAATATAAAGGTTATTCTATGGTCTGAGAACTTTAAAAGGCCTTCTTATTACAAAAGTGGAGAACATCAGCATTTTGGTGCCACTGAATTAGATTTCAATTCCCAATTGAAGTTGCACAGCTAGTGCAGAAAGGCCAGAAGTGGAGGTTCTAGTCAGAATTCAGCAACTGCAATTCTCATGGGGGTAAGTCATATTTCATGAGATCAAGGACCAAGTTGTCTGCAGATACATAGTATAGACAAGAAAGCACAAAATGGATTGTCAGCATAGTTTTAATAAGGCTTTCAAGCCCCCTTAACATCTCTGAATTCTCATTTTCGTTTCATTCTCATTTTCAAATTCAGAAGCACACAGTCATGTGCGCTTCTCTGGTCCCTCCCTCCCTTCCTCCCTTATATACATGGTGGAGCTCTGTGACCTTCTCATTTGGGCTGCTAGGATTACACAAAAAGTGTCATTGATGGGTGAAACAAGGAGAAAGCATTTATCCTGGGAGACATTAGAGATTTCAAGACCATCTGGTGTTTTGTCAGATGAGTCCCAAAGTTGCACAAGTATAACACACACAAATCATAATTATTGGGTGGCATTCAGAGAGCATGAGCATGCCTCTGCATTTCTGTAGTAATTTAAAACCTTCTTTGAGAGTGTTTAGGCTAAGCTTCTCCACTAGAAGGAGAAGAGATAATACCATGCTAAAAGGTGGTGTAAAATATTACAAGGTTTGCGTCATTTTAGTTTTTGAAATTAGAAGGTAAAAGGCATTACGTATCTTTTTAAATATGAAAGAGGTATAAATACTTAGGAGGGAGGAACTTGCTAACAGAGAGTGCTGGCACAGAGCAAATTATCATTATATTGCAATAATTCTTTAGTCAAGGAAGAAAGTTTCTTCAGGATCAGTGCACCGAAGGCTCTTGATGTGATTTCAAACAATAGTACCAGAAGGTGTAAAACCATTTTTTTAGGAGGCAACCTCACCAGTGTGTAAAAGGGATAATGGGAACTGACTATATACAGCATGAGGAAGGCAGGACTTGATGGCAGAGGGACTTCCCAAAACAGAGCAGGATCTCATGTGTGTGTTTTCTAAATATCAATCTCCCCATCCCAGCACCCTCAAACGGAAAAAAGAAAGTCTTGCTGTCATTTACAAAGTCAAAAAATAGATCTCTCTGTTTGAGTCCAAGGTTGTTTCATTTCTGGTGGTGGGGTTTTGGGTTTTTTTGTTGTTTGTTTTGTTTTTTGTTTGTGGGGTTTTGTTTTTATTTGTTGGTTGGCGCTTTTTTTTGTGTGGTTTTGTTTGTTTGGGTTTTTTGGTTGCTTAGCTTTTTTTTCCCCTCCCTTTTTTAATCCTTCACAGCATATCATTAGCACATGCAAACAACAGTCACTTACTTTCTAGGACAAGGTGACCTGCTTTGTAGATGAGGGAAAGGCTGTGGATGTTTCCCTAAACTTTAGTAAAGCTCATGACATCATTTCTCCAGCATTCTCCTGGAGAAACTGTCTGCTGTGGCTTGGATGGACATATGCTTCACTGGCTAGATGACCAGGCGTAGAGTGGTGGGAAATAGCAGTTCAGTTGGCAGCCAGTCATAAGTGGTTTTCCACAAGGCTCAGTATTGGGGCCTGCTCTCTTCAGTATTTTTAGCAATGACCTAGATGAGGGTTTCGAGGGCACTTTCACTAAGCTTAAAGATGATACCAAATTAAGTGGGTGTGTCAACCTCCTTGAAGGTAAGGAGGCTGTACAGACAAATCTGAACAGGCTGGACCAATGGGCCAAGATCAATAGCATGAGGCTTAACAAGGTTAAGTGCTGGGTCTTGCACTTGGATCATAACATCATAGAATCATAGAATGTCAGGGACTTGAAGGGACCTCAAAAGATCATCTAGATCTTTCTTGCTAGAGCAGGATCACCTAGACCAGATCACTCAGGAACGCGTACAGGTGGGTTTTGAATATCTCCAGAGAGGGAGACCATGCTGCATTACAAGTTTGGGGAAGAGAAGCTGAAAAGCTGCCTAGTGGAAAAGGACCTGACAGTGTTGATTAACAACTGGCTGAACAGCAGTGTGCCTAGGTGGCCAAGAATTCGCTGCACTGCAGATACTTTGTTCAGTGTTGGGTGCCTCACTACAAGAAGAGCATTATGGTGCTGAAGCATGTCCAAAGGAAGATAACAAAGCTAGTGAGGGGTCTAGAGAACAAGTCTTATGAGGAGTGGCTGAAGGAATTGGGCTTGTTTAGCCTGGAGAAAGGGAGGCTCAGGAGGTTTATCAATCTCTATAGCTATCCAAAAAGAGGTTGCAGTGAGATAGGGATTGGTCTCTTCTCCCGTATAACAAATGATAACAAGACAAATGGGGATCAGGTTGCACCAGAGGAGGTTTAGGTTAGATATTGGGAAAAGTTTCTCATAGAAGGAGTTGTAAAGCACTGAAACAAACTGCCCAAGGAAGCAGTGGAGTCACCATCCTGGAGGGACTTAAAGCATGTAATATGTGGTGCTTAGGAATGTGGTTTAGTGGTGACCTGTCAGTGCTGGGTTAATGGTTGACTTGATGATGTTAAAGGTCTCTTCCAATTAAAATGATTTTATAATTTTAAATGTCCTCTCATACCCCAGACTAGTGCCTCATTTTCAAGGTGACACTATGGAGGAATGCTGGATCTCTCTATTTTTCCATCTCTTCCAGCAGAAATTTCATTGAAATAAAAAAAGTATCACAACAAGGTATTTCAACTGATAAAAAGGATCTGTTCCACACTTTCATATAGGTAACACTGCAAAAAAATTTAGGAGGTTTTTTTTGAGAATAAATTATTGTAGGAAGGAACATAGAAGTGGCATAAGATAGAGAAATAATGAAGTGATGAAAGAAGGGGAAATAATAATAATCTCATTTTTCTGTCAAAGTCTGATATCATATAGAAAAATATAACACCTTTTCTCCACTCTCTTCAGAGCTTCACCAGTTACCTGAATCCAAGAAGAATGGCAGTTGCTATTACAAGGGCAGAGAAGGAAAGAGCATATCCAATGGTGTATATGATGGACAAATTCAGGAGCTGTTCTTCTGGTGCATCCTGAGAGCATATAAAGGAAAGAGAAAAAAAAAAAAAAAAAAGAGAAAAAAAAAAGGGAAGGAAAAAAGGAAAAGAGAGAGCTCATGGCCTTGAGTTCTTTTCTCCCAGCTGCTTTACAACTTTTCTTAATGATAAACAGAAGTCATTCTCCTACTTTCAGGTTTAAATGCACATATCAAATCAGTCTTCCACTTTCTGTATGCTCTAAAGAAATAAAAATTTAATCTTAATTCCCCAGCTGTTCCCAGGTGTTTGCTCAAACAGCTTGGTTTTGCAGCCAGGCTAAAAAACAGATAATGTGACATTATTTAATAATAAATTTGGAGAGGCATGAATTATCACACAAGCGAGTTTTAACAGATGGCAGAAAGCACAGACACAGTTCAACCCTGCAGTAAAAATGGCAAAGATGATGTTTTCAAAGTTGAACACTGAAAGCAAGACTCCTTACTGTGCAATGACGAGGCTCCTTTGGCTACATCTATACTTCGAAATAAAACAAGTCAGGTCCCATTTGTTGACTCTGAGGCAAAGCATGCCTTGCATTCATACAGCTACACTCTTTCCTGCCCTCAAATAGTCTCTATTCTTCCTCAACTATGCAACCTCCTGGTAATCCACCATAGCCCAACATCACCTCATAACCTGGGTGTTACAGAACTGCCTGGGAGGGAGCGACTCAGTGCAGGCCAGAGCAGTGGGGATGCACACACCTCCCTGACAGTCCTCTTCAGATTCATTGTTGAAGACATGACTGCTGAGACCCTTGCTTGGAAGTGATGGCCAAAATCTTTAAGGAGGAAGGGAAGTATTTGAAAAGCTACAGGCAGGTCTAAATTATAACACAGGCTTATTGTTCAGCCTCTGAGTCACATTCATATTCTCTGTTCTGGTTCATTTCCAAGAACGACGCTTTGTCTAAACAGACTCTCTAAATAGACTTTGTACTTCCTTTCTTCAAGCTGCTAATTCTGCAATTGACTCCCAAGACCTGTGCTCTACAAAGGAATACATTTGTTGTACTTCAGAAGTAAGTACAGCTATTCACTGTACAGCAGAGCCAGTAAAGTAAACATACAGGTTGTTCCTCAAGCAGGGATTTGATAAGTTAATTTTTGAAAGGGAATGATGAGAGCTGCCTTACAAAGAGAAAAGAAAAATCTCTTCAGTATCAAAGCTCAGGCAAACTACTGATATCTGACAATTTAAAACAACTACACAGATCAAAACCACTTTGCACACTTAGAAGTATGTTATTTCATAAGGATTCACCCTTTGGATTTTATTTTAGAAGTACTTGTAACATAATATACATCAAACTTATCAAAACAATCGCTTGTTCTCATGTACAAGATGCATAGAACAAATTAGGTTATTAGGGGGATCTCTATACATTAGCTGGAAAACCAAATGTGGCTGTTCACATTTCAGGGAGTGACATAATGTATGCAGAATGTCATAATCCAGATATTTTCATGGAAACTTGGAGGCAGGTGCCAAATGACCAAATGTTACCATTAGGTATCTCTCTCTTTGGCATGTCCCAACACAGCTCTGGAAGAAACCATAATGGTAAACTAGGAAAAGTCAAGCGTTTTATGCTGGTTTATGCTTTGTGTTAAGATAATATGCTCTGCTGAAGTACCCAAGACCACATAAGGGAAAAGGAATAAGGCTGCAAATTAAAGGAAAAAGTTAAATGTAACATACTTGGAGAATTAGAAACTATCTCTTTTTGCATCTCCTTCTAGTCTGTCGCCATTTATCCCTTCTGAAGAACAAGGCACTCAGCAACAGGAACTCCAGAGGACACAGGCCCCACAGCACTTGGGAGTTTCTTGGACTCTTTTGGCTAGGTCTGTATTAGTTCCCAGTACCCTGGGACAGAGAGAGCACACTCTCTCAGATGATGAAAAGCACTGCTTTTGGAGGCTCACAGCAGTAATGGTATCACATGTCCCATGAACGCACACAGTGCACTAGCTGACGCCAATGGCTGACAAAAATGCCCTGGAAATCCCTATGCTTGCCTTCATTTGGTGCCCCAAGTCTCAGCTCCCCGCAGAGTATAAAGCACTAGAGCAAGAAAATAACACAAGACTAATTCCATCACCCACAGCAAATTAAGGTAAGATGACAAAAACAAAACAAAACAAAAAAACCTAACCAAACCTCCCCAAACAAACAAAAAGCAGGGACTGCCCCCTGACCAAAGGTGAAAAACAAATATCCTTCAGTTTAGTTCATCACAATCACCTTAATAGCTGCTAACAAGACAGAGAGAACAAATGGTCACTTTTTGGTAACAATGTACCAGTGGAAAAAAGGGTAAATTAATCAGGTCACCCCTCTGGTTCAAGTGGGCTGCACTTAAGTCCCCTCTGGACTGCACTGCAGCTGGGACTGTTTGGTTCACTTCTCTTGGCTCCCTCACATCCATTTAAAACTGCTCTCGTCTACCGTCCATGTGCCCTTTGTTGAAGGGGACAGGCCTGATGTCCCTTACTATTAAACTCACCGAAGCGAGACAGCCAGGACGAGATGGTCAAAGATTACTGTGACAGGACAAAAATGAGCAGGCATCATTGACTGTACTTTTCCCCTCTTCTGTTTTGTCCTAGACAACTCCAGCAGCAGCAGGAGACTGAAATTCTTACCTGGTCAGAGGCCTCGCACTCAGACAGGTTTCTCCAGGGCAGGGTCGAATTCTCTTTCAGCAGCCATGTCCCCTCCAGGGTGCAAAAGCGGTACACCTGCCCATGCAGCACTGCCAGAAGCAAAACGAGGCACGGGGTTAAGAGGAGAAGAGTAGCTTAGGAGGACATGGCTGCAAAGGGGTGACTTGGCCAGGGCAACTGCTGACCGTCCAGCAGCACTAACAGTCTGAAGTAATTGCTGTCATCTTTCATGCATGAATTCCAGGTCACTTAAATACTAGATTTTAAGGCACAAATTTTGGAAATTTTAAGCCGCAACTATGAAACCCACAGGGAAGAGGTAGTGACAAAAATAAATGTGCTTTTTCTTTTCTGAGACCCAGACCCAGAGAAACCCCAGAACACTTGTGGTAACACAAGTTCCCCAAAATGTAAAACCTGATACAAACATCTGTGCTACAAAATAAAGCCTCAAATTTTTGCCTAAACTACTCATGTACTCTTTTGATTCCTCTGTCTACACATTTTAATAACAAAACCAGCAATAAACAAAATGCTTTTCCAAAGCAATCAGTAGCTTCATATTGTAAAATCAGGTACAATGCAATGGCTCACAATAAAATTATCTCAGACTGAAACACAAAGTACAGTAAAAGTACAAAGACGACATAGTACTCAGACATAGTGTATGACAAAAAAAAAAAACAACCAAAAAAAAGAGACCCTCTCTGATGTCTGGAGTATTGGGGAAGTCTAACAACTTTTATAGTTGCAAATAAGCAATCTAGATGTGCCCCAGTATGAGAGCATAACTAGAGTAATGCTGTCGGCTGCTTTGCAGATGAAGTTTCTTACTAATCACATTTCTGACCCAGAAAACTGACCTGCTCTATATTATGAAGCTATCCCTCAAAAAGCAGCACTGTGTCAATCCCTCAACCAGGATTAGCCTCTACTGAGGCAATACTCAGACATAACAATTTGAGGTATGAGAAGTCAACTGAGGAGGAGTCAGTTCTACACAGGTATCAAACTACTTCTCAACTACAGCTTTTGCTCAAACCCAGCCTCGTGTGCTGCAATCTCATCCTTTTGTCAGCTTCCTCATTACTGAAAAGTAGAGCTCATTAGAACCTGGCATTTCTGTTCATTGGGAAAATTTTAAAACTTATTTGAAATTATAACCCAGTAGGCTATTTCCATAGTAGTTGGCAACTGGTAATTTGTTTGATAATTGTCAGTGTTATTAGGTACTCTAAGTGAAGAATGATGTTTTCAAAAATAATATAAACATTCATATTCTAATAAGCTACTTCTAATGAGTATGCTGAATGGTAACTGATAATAGTTTTGGTAGGCATAGTCTATTTGCTTTTGTAATTGGTGTACTGAATATACCAGTTAGAGATAATATAAAGATGATATAAAAATTAAGTTATGCCTGCTGGAGATTTTTCCTTACTGTTAAAAATACCCGTTTGCATATATTTACACAAAAACAGAAGGAGAGACTAGGTCAGCACATGCAACATCCATTAACTGCTATGACTATTTTGTCACCTGCTCTCATCTATTGCCAGTGCCAACCACTTCCTTTGGTTGGGATGTTTCTACAGTCTCAAGGATCTCTCAAATGAGATGGAGGGCAGCAAGTAGGAAAGCATCACACACACACAATTAATGGACAGTAAATTGAAAGACATTCAAAACAAATTAATGAAGACAAAATAAATAAATTAAGGCATTCAAAACATCTATGCAAAGGCAGCTCTAGGAATCAGGAGTCAGTCAATATTACTATTAGCAGCCAATGAAGGTGAAATGCAGGGGTTTAAACTCTAGAGCATCTCAGAACTCAGAAATTCAGCCTGACTGCCATTGCATAAGATGAAATCAAGAAGTATTACAAGACAAAATTATGAGAAACTATCTCACACTGAAAGAAATTCCACTATATTCCTGAAGAAAAAAACCCCAAACAAACAAACAAAAAAGCTTGCCTAAGAATAACTTATTTTCCTTTAGAAACTGTGATTTTTTTTTTTTTCCTCCAGTATCTCTTACTGTCAGGGTCTAATTGGGATGAAAGCTTAGCCTTGGTGTATTTATTTTCTCTCCAAATCATCATGACACATTTTAATTTTCTTTTTATTGATAAAATTTCTTTTGATATAATAGAGAGGGAAATCTATTGTATGCTGAAGCCTGGAACACAGCAGAGAATGGAAGAATTTACAGTAAAGGAAACCTGAAATTTGCTGTTGGACAGAAAGACAAGACACTTCATTTAGATATGAAAAAAAAATGAACGCAATCCTATTATACCGGAGAGTTCCTGCCACATCTAAAAGTCACAAACACTCAAACTGGACTGATAGCTCTTATGGACCTCTGGGTAGCCACAAGCCATCTATCTGTGCCAGGTTGTTCATCAACACAGTGGTGGTCACTGCAAGACCCCAAAGTAACTGGGCCGTCTGTATCCAGGAAGACCCTTAAGAAGCAAAAGAATTAATTGAAGCAAAAATACAAATAGATGAGACTGCATACAAGAGCACAAGAGTGTATACATCTGGTCTATGGAATAATTTATTAACTTTATGAGATTAAAAAAAAAAGTTGAAAAAGAAATGGTAGACTTCAAGGCAGGATTAAGACTTTTGTTAATATTTGGGGAGATGCTCATGAAAGACAGACCATACAAAAATAAAGACTGCCCACAGAAAGTCCCCCCAGAAAAGGAGATCCAGAGTCGGAGCCCCATGAGCCCCAGTCTTTACATAGCACAACCACTGCAGGATGCTCCTTCAGAGCAGACCCCTCCTTAACTGCATCATCCTGCAGCCATTCCTGGTTTCTTTGTTTCCTAGAGGCATAAGGCAAATAGCCTCCATCTACCTAACACAGGGGTAACAATCTCCATCACAGGAATCCACTTGCTACTGCTCAAACAAGAAAAAGGTTGTTAGTGCCATACAGCTCAGAACAGCTGTTACCTTAACCAAACACAGGTCCCTGGTCTTGCATCTCTGAAGAGAGGGACATAGAACAGTCTCAATGTCAGAAATTCTGCTCTGGTATATCACAAAAAAAACTGATAAAGACCTGAACTGGAGATTTTAGATGTTTTTTGTTTCATATATAAGCTAAATGACAGTAGTTTAAAATAATTTCAAAGGGATCAACTGGCTTTTAATCAGGAACATTTTGATTCAAGCACTACATGTCACCATTCTTACTGCTCAAGGGAAAGCATGTGATTTGTATTAAAGCTATCTATAAATATTCTTTCCACATTGACTTTTTATGATTCCTTCTCTGCATAGCTGTTCATGACTTAGGATGGCAGCGATCTTCAACCTCATTAAATGGCTAATGGGAGAGTATTGATGCACATTCTTTCTTTGCTGTGGGCCTGATTCAAAGCTCACCAAGCATCTCATTTCCTTCAACTTTCATATGAAGATTTTGCTGAAAAAAATCCCCAACAAAACAAAAACCCAACAGTATTCATACAGAGGCAAATTAACAATGACATGCTTCGAGGTTGCTTGTGTGCCACGACAGAAGGAAGGCACGCACACAGCTTCCCCCTCAACTGCTGAGCAATTTCAGCTTCTTGCTTGCAGGTGGTTTAGTCAGAAGTGATTCACATTTGTCTACATCTGAAATCAGCAGACTGACTCAGGCCCTCTTACCTTTAATGCAATACAAATACCAAACATACAATAACCAGCTTCAGTTCTAACAGACTAGCATAATGAACTATCTTTTTGCAAAGTTCGAATCAATGTTTCAAACCACAGTGATTATTTCATTCTAGAACTGGCTATCATTCTCTGGGAGAAAAAAAAATAAATTAAAAATCTACAGCCAGTACATAGGAAATCTGATTTTTATTTAACCTGTTAGCTAAACGCATTAATTCACAAGTTACATAACCTTTGGAATAGCAGCTTAATGATACCAGTTTATTTGAACACTGTCAATCACACCTCATTAGAACTACATGCTAAAATGTGGATTGATAACCAAAATGCAGTCATTTTATACGGATAAACAACAGAGAGAAGAGGCCAAGAGTTAGCACTGTAGTTAATAATACCTATCTAGTTCTCTGCTGAGTCTGTAAATCAAATCAAATACTACATCTACTTTTATATATGGACAAAATATTACCACATGGTCAGAAGACTCACAAAGATTTTCTTATTACAGACCTTTTACTAGAAATAAAACCAAATTAAATTATTTCTCTGCTTAAAACAACCAACCTGATATACATTTTACAACATCAGGGAGTCAAGGTCTGTGTGAGATTACTCACCAAACTGTCCCTGAGAATAAAGTGGAACATTATTTATTGTAAAACAAAATTACAGTATGTCCTTTCCAATCAATTCTATTCAGGCAGAGAGATGAGAGAATGAGTTAATGAGAAAAAGAACAAGAGACCCCGCAGTTTTCTCTAGCTGATGTAAGTATTATAGACCTCTCCTCTGTTAATACCTGTTCTCTGTTTTCAGCAGGATAAACATTTTGGAAAAAGTAACTATTTTTCTCCATAAAACAGGGACTTTGTAGTATGAAAGAATCCTGACAGTCTTCAAAGCAGACTAATATGTAATTGAAATGACCAACGTACTCTTTGATGGGGACAACACTTTATTAGAATTTAGGAGCTTGCACCCCCATCTGTTCAGCTATGCTTTGGAGTGATCTGAGAACTGTTCTCCTGAAGGGAGCCACTCTTGGCTGTAAAAGCTGCTGCTTAAGTGTCACACAGTTTCAATCCTGGCATTTTCTGTACAGCAGAGACATCCTAAATGCACGTCTCGTGCACTCACCCAAGAGCATGAAGCTAGAAATAAGACACCAAGGAGCAGCTTGATCACAAAGCCTCCAGGGAGCAAGAGGAGCTCCAACCTGCTCTACTATCCAAGAATCACATTTATCAAAATGTGCATTGATGCTGGGCTCACTGCCATATCATCCAAAATTATATTACCTCAACAGGCAGTTTAACTACAAGCACATTATTTAGCATCCCGTCCCACTATTCCTCCTCCCTCATAGCATATTAGTCATCCCAACCCCTTTGCTTTAGTGATGATAAAAAAAAATAAATTAAAACCAGCTATGCCTAGCATTTACTTTGAAGGCAGAAAGGTTTGTGGACACTTCAAGTTCTTGCACTGCAAAGAGAATGATTTTCATTTATAGTCTGTGGTTTGGGTGACAACTAGGGAAATAGATCTGAACATCCCTACAGTGAATTTACTATATCACCACCTCCTATATTGAAAGCTCCAAGAATCTCTGCAACTTCTTCAAATTAAAAAAAAAAATATTTTTTTTTTAAATACTGAAAAGAACAGTGATACATCCACACTCTTACCAAGAGATGGATGTGAGCCTATGCAAACCTAACAGATATCTTTACATGGGTGCAAAGCAAGTACAGACCATGCCACAGGCTGCACAAGCCCACCCTGCAACACCCTGGAAATCCTCTGTGTGTGAATCCTGTGCTGTACTAACAAAAGCACAAAGTCAGAAACTCTATATAATGTATAAAAGATGATGCTGTTTGGCATCACCCAAGGGATATTGCCTGCATATAAATTTTTATTTAAAAAAAAAAATCTTCATTTTGGAATTAACACTACAAAACTAAACATTCAAGAATTAGGAAGTGTTAAGCTAAAGCTACTTATGTGGGTTTTAGTTCCACCCAGTAACACTGTTTATGTACAATCATACATTCATTTCCCCAACAGAATCCACTGTTTTATTCCAGATAGAGAAAAGAGGGAGATAGTTTCATGGGAAATTGTTCATCCTTACCACTGTGAGATGTCACGACATATTTAAGCAAACTGAACCAAATACAGTATTTTCTTAGTTGTATGGTCTATTAAAGACCACCAGTTCAGCTCCCCAAAGAATATTAAGTGCTATTACTCATTACGTGTACACAGAAGATTCAGAAAATAAAGACCATATTCTAGTCACGTAGTAAAGCCAGATTTATACAACAGAGAAAATTATGCAGCCACAGAATTTGTTCTGCATGGGCATTCAGTTCTCCTAGTGCAAAGCTCATCCTTGCCAGCTCTGCAATACCTTGCCTCAACACAAACTACCAGTTAATGAGGTAGTGATCTTGCCAAGAGCAGTGCCCTTTACTACATATCTCATAAGCAGATCCATTCTGCATAGTGAAGGAATAAGACATCTGTGAAAAAAAAAAAAGATGGAATTACAGCTTTATAATTAAAAACTACTTGCATAATAGTGGCCAATAAAGGTTGCATGAGTAAAGTAGAGCATGCCAAACCAGAAAGCGTCACATTGTAACTTTATACATCACTGGGTAGGAGTTAATATCCCATAAAAACTAAAATATCTTTCTGAAAAACAATACTGTTTTCAGCCAGACTATTACCCTAAAAGGAGTTAAACTCTCCAAGCATTTTACCACAGTGAATCCTAATGTAACTTTATGAAATATACTTTAAAAACCCAATAATAAAATTATGTGCATTAGGTTTAATAGAGTTTATGAACTATAAAAGATATGTGAATTAATGGAATAAAATCAAGTTGTTTATGAAAAACAAGTAGTTACTAAAAACAAGTAGTTATGATATTATGGTAGTTACGATAGGGGCCAAACTGGTACAGCTTTGAGAAGGCTTGGTAACATATCAAAAAGCACCATTAGGAGTTTTGTTCAGAATACAGAAAAGTAGGTTGGAATAAATTTATTGCCATAGCAAACATGATTGGCAGTTTAATGCATAATAAACTTGTAAAGATGGTGTTAAGAGGTTTTGTGCTTTGGATCAGTTAATGTAATTAATAGAAGACATCTCATTAGAGGTTGTTAAAACGAAAAAATGATGCAATAAAAAGTTTTCCTAAAGGGCTGCAAAAAAGAAAAGTAGAACCTTCTCAGGGCAGACGAAGGGTTCTTTTTTACTATGCCCATAAGTCTAGGGACTTATGAAAATAACAACAAAAAAACACTCCAGTACTAACAAAACAAACAATATGTGCAGACAGAAATAAAAGCAAGCTAAAAGGAAACAACTAGCCAAATAATTAGTTTAATGCTTGCTGAGCTAAAATAAGGAAAAACCACTTTGAGAAAAAAAAAACGACATATAACTAGATGGTTAAATATGCATAGCTAGGAGGGAGAGGGAATTACACATGCAAATAAACACCAGTTGTTTAGATGCAGCTTCTGAGCCAAACAAGAAGCCCCAGAAGATGCAGGCTAAAAGCAATGCCAGGTGCTGCAAATAAAACTGCCAATTTTTGGCAAGAAGGAAATCAGTGGTATTTAGTTTATCCTCAAAACCACTGGTATAAAGAACCAATGCTTCAATAACCCTAATTTATCATCTCTCACAGGACAGTTATAAACTAAAAAATCCTAAACAACTGGAAGCTTTCAGCACAGGCAACTGCAAAACATTTCATAAAAAGGAACTTAAGCCATGAAACTTCATTCAGAGATGACTACAATTTCACAAGTATCACACGCTATCTACAGAAAGTAAACAAAGTAGGTACTTCAAGGCAGAACAAATACAATGAAGCATCTCATGTGTTTCAAGGAGTGAAAACATACTTTTATTGAGCAAGCATCTCTGCTCTCTGATCTGAAGCCTACTGTGCTTGGCAAGGGCACAAGGAGTTGTTCTCAGCCTGTGCATCCAAAGCATGTCTGGCCCAACAGTCACACAGGATTTGAGGAGAAAGATGAGTGCTTCACTCTCATATGGCCTCTGCAGACTGTAGTACAAACTCTGGCAGATCTAGAAAGAACACGTAAGAAATTCACCCCCCATGAGTACCAAAAGGCATATTGCCACGGGAGCAGTCTTCCTCTTCTTTATCCACACACCAAATGCAGAACAAGGTTTTGACAAAATGTTTTTGAAAAATGTCAGTTTAAAAACAGATTTCTATTGTGTTGAATCTCAGTCAGAGCTCTGCAAACCTATAAACTACAAAATACAAGCTCTTTCAAATAATAAAGTACCAAGTGCATTTATTATGGAAATTTTAATCTTTCCTGTCAATAATAATGACTAGAAGCCACTAAAACTGCAGTTACGTTTGGATTTACCTTTCTATTACAAAGCCGATCTTTATATCAATTTCTGATTCTTACGCTCCAACCCAAAGCTGGGACCTACCCCTGAAACTAAAAAAACAGGAAATTTTACACTATTCTATTGGGAAACTTCCCAAAACTTTCCATTCCATTTTAATTTCCACTCAATTTTCATTGCTTGAAATGTATTTGGATGGACATGCAATCCTTTTGACTTAAACTTTTTCTTCCAGGTTGCAATATTTCTTTGAATATCTACTGCCAATGCTACCTCACATTTATCAGTCACACACAAACACAATGTTTTCCACATTTTTACCATGCTTTGTTTAAAGTAAATTGTCAATTTCTTGCTTCATTAAGCTCCAGGACAATTACCGTCCGTAAATTTGCAGATGACACCAAGCTAGGTGGGTGTATTGATCCACTAGAGTGTAGGGAAGTTTTACAGTGGGACCTCGACAAGTTAGATTAGTGGGCCGAGGTTAATTACATGGGGTTCAACAAAGCCAAGTGCTGGGTCCTGCACTTGGGTCATAACATACCCATGGTAAGCTACAGACTTGGGGATGTCTGGTTCAAAAGCTGAAAGTTGGAAAAGGACCTGGGGATATTGATCAGCAATCGACTAAATATGAGACAGCAGTGTAGAGGGGGCCAAGAAAGCCAGTGGCACACTGGGTTGTATTAGAAACACTGTGGCCAGCAAGAGTAGGAAGGTGATCATGCCCCTGAACCTGGCACTGGTGAGGCCACACCTCGACTATTGTGTTCAGTTCTGTGTATAGTTCCTCACTATAAGAAGGGCTTAGAAGTGCTGGAACGTGTCCAGAAAAGGACAGTGAGGCTCATGAAGGGCCTAGAACACAAGTCATGTGCAGAGCAGCTGAGGGAGCTGGGGTTGTTTAGTCTGGAGGAGGCTGAGGGGAGACCTTTTCACTCTACAAATGCCTGAAAGGAGGCTGGAGCAAGAAGGACAGTCCTCCCTGGTGACATGTGACAGGACTAGAGGAAATGACTGCAACATGCACCAGATGAGGTTTAGGCTGGATATTAGGAAACATTTACTCACTGAAAGGGTTAATCAAACATTGAAATGGTCTGCCCAAGGGCTGTGGTGGAGTCACCATCCCTGAAGGCATTTATATGGCATATGGACCTGGTGCTGAGGGACTTGGTTTAGTGGTGAGCTTGCAGTGTTGGGTCAAAAGTTGGACTAGATGATCTTGAAGGTCTCTTCCAACCAAAGACATTCTGTGAATTATCATGCAGGTTTTGCATGTGAAAGTCAGTTCTTTGCTTTCAGAGGAAATAAACTGATGAGCACTTGATTCATGCCTAATTCATTTCTGCTCATTCCATTTGTCAAAAAGTAAATTAGTTCCAGAAAGGTCAGATGAGTCTGACCAGGTGCCAACCACCACTATCATTATTGTCACTGAACTAGTCATGTACCACTCATAAACATGTTGCCTAAAATAACTTTGTTCTTATTCAAAGAAAAAGTAAAGTGATGTATGGGGAATCCTAATAGTTAACATTTGGTGCATGTTCAAGGAGGATTAGTCATACTTTCAAAATTCATAGCAAGGTCCCAGGTCTCTTAGGGAAAAATCTAGCCTATTACAGAAAACTCTCAAGGGGAAAGAAAGTTACCAGTAAAACACAGGAGTGAAAAGAATAATACTGCAAAATAAATTAAACTCTACATGATTAGCATGTATAGGTTAGCACATTTTCAACTTAAAGATGCATTTGTGAAATAGCATGAAAGGGAAGATGTTCTATAATTAGACTATTTACATGGAGATGCCTTTAAGTCCGTACACATTTTTTGCAGGACTACTCTTTCAGATGAAAATATAAATAATTCAAGCACAGTGAAAACAAAGATAACAAATTCAAGTGGCAAAAAGTGTGATTCAACAATAAAGCACTTAATTTTTTAGGTAAGTAGATCACGTTGTATCTTCACTCAAATTCAAATGAGAATCTTGAGAGACAGCGAAAACTTTAAGCTCACTATGACACCAGAAGCATATTTATTATGCAAGAGAACACATACAGGTTAGATGCAAGAAAATAATTTCCCATCACCCAAAGGTGAAGTGCCAGAGGTTCCTGAAAAAGGGAGGAAGAAGTGGACTGGAGGTCATATGGCTCTTATAGCAAGTTGCTCTCCACCTATGCTGTTTTAAGATCACATATTCATGTTTTATCCCACCTTTCATACTGAGAAAAAAAATAAAAATCAACACTTAACTAATTAGCAACATTTAGGTAAGCCAGAATGATAATAAGGTGTTATCAGCAAGCCATTTAATTAGGTAACATACAAGCACTAAGTTTATGCAGGCCCTTAATTAGTTCACTTACTCTTTGTACACTGTAATTAAGTTTCTATGTGTAAGAAAAAGAAAACTTATGTGTAAGAAAAGAAAAGAACTTGAAGAAAAGTTTGAGGTCCTCCTGTTTAACAGAGTATACTGGTACTGCAAGCAAATAAAAGTGAGTAGATAGTATATACTTCAGTTATACAAGGCCTGTAATGAAAGCGTAGATGAAGTTTAAGGTAATTTGGTGAGCTCAAACACGTGTTGGAAGCTAAGGTACCTCACAGACTAGCATGGGCAAGTCCAGTAGCTTCCTTGAAGCTGGGTGTAACTGTTTATTTCTCAAATGTCCTATCCATAGTTGCCTCACAGCTGGGGCAACTTCTCAAACAGTCACAGAATGAGGCTCAGCAATGTCTCTGCAGAGGTGCACCTTGATATTCTTGACAGTACATCTCAAGGAATTACTTTAACAAAACAAAACCATTAGACAGTTATAATTGAAAAATTGCTGGAAAACGTGCAGTCCTGCCAACTACTCTCTCACACAGATGTGGTCACAGCAAGCTGATAGCTTACAGCAAGGCTGACCAGCACCTACACTGTGTCTAACAAGGCAGAAAAAAACAAATTCTTCATAGAGGCCCTCAGGTCACCAGATCTGTACCTGACATGAACAATATGCAGCTGCTACCATCATCCACATATGCACATCGATGTTTAGCCACATATGAATACTCCTGTTCCTGTCACACATTTGATGAGGAATGCCCACATTTTGGTTGCCACAAAGATAAATCAGTGCATATAGTTCTTCATGGTCCCTAAAGAAAGTCGCATCTCTCACCTCTTATGAACAGCAGTTCATAAGCCACTGCTGTATTTCATGTACCTCAATCTGATGTTAACCAGCAATTTTAAAAAAAATTCATTTGTTGAAACAAAATTAATAAAATGGAGAAAGGTATTTCCCCACATCCCACAATAGATGCATGTTAATATTGTATATCTGTTAATAATTTTTAAAATTCTTTCTTCCAACAGTCCCTGTATCTACCCTTGAGATGAGCAGCATATGTTCTAGAGTTCTCTAGTGTACTACCAGATGGAGCCTCACAAACAGAGGCAGGAGGTGAACTTGAAAGACCAGAGTTTTTAATTATTACAGAGAGCTTTCTGGAAATTTGGTTTTATTAAAGGGAAGAAATTTAATAAATATACAATCATTTTCACTGCATCCAATATATGAAGTGAAATTTATTTTCTTGCATGTTAAAAGACAAGCAGGTTGTTTAGCAATATGTTCATGTAGTCATCTGCTCAGTATTCTGGTTTTAAGAAGATCTCAAACTACAAAACTGGACTGATGATTAAACAAAAAGTAGTAGAGATTAAACCAGATACTGTTTAACCTGGTCCCTTGAACCAAACGTTTCAAACAGACATACTTCAAAACTGTCTGAAGGAAAACCCTCACAGAAAAATGTGCTTCCTCAGCTGTAGGACTTCCTGCAGATCCCTCCAGAAAGCAAAATATGTAATTTGCTTTGGTCTGCCTTGCACAGTTGACAGTAGCATTTAACCACCCCAGCATCATTATCCATAGGAGGTCTTACAACAAAAAGCAAGTATCTTCATTCTCGTTTCTGTTTCTTTTTGACACACTATGGATTCTGTCCACGCATGCCCTCCCTCTCCAAGTTTGAATAATGCCCAAACACAGGCAACCTTGGGGTTTTAAAGAGGACTAGGACAGCAGATTTAATCCTGCAGCACAGCAGATGCCCCACGAGTGCAGCTGCTTGAATATCAGCCCTCCATGACCATAGTTGTTAATGGGGGTGGAAGGCATTAAATTACTTTTTGAAAAAAGTTGGTTGCAGAAGTATTTCCAATGGCCTGCAGACAATGGGCTCAGGAGTCTGGTGGGACCACATTGCTCATGGGATGATATTTGAGCAAGACTTACTGATAGAATCATAGAATGTTTAGGGCTGGAAGGGACCTCCAAATGTCATCTAGTCCAGTCCCCTGCAGTGAGCAGGGACACCCTTAACTAGACCAGGCTATTTTTCGAACACATATATGTTCACTTTCCGAGTTAAGTAAAGATGGCTCGTCCATCTATGGCAAATCCAGTACTTTGGTCCAAATCAATCGATAATTGATGCGTTATGAAATATTAGGTCTTGTCCATAGTTACCATCCCCTACCAACGGGCTTGTGGGGGCTGGGCGTTCATACCACTCTCTGATACTTTATTAGAATAAAACAACAATAGAAGTACAAAGGTTAAAAACAGTAACAATAAAAGTAATAAAAACAAACTAAACCAGAATTAACTAGATTTTCTACATTTACTAGCAAACATATGGACAATGTCAACAGATAATGTGAGGGCAAATTTGGATAAATTCTGGGCAGCCACTGTTTGCCCAGATTTAGAAAGGCCTACGGCTTCCAGAAGCTCAAAATTGCTGTTGTACCATTTCCCACATGCTCCAAGGGGAAAGCCCATAAAAAAAACCACCCTTTGCATTGGTAATCTCTAGTGGCTCATTTATCAGGTGTTTGTACTTCTTTACTTTCTTCGCAGAAGCTTCCTCCAACGATGTTACGGTTGCTTCGTATCATAATGTCACATCCACTACAAGTGCACGGGTATCTTTCACAAAAATTAAATCATGTTTATACAATTCCTTGTTGGTATCCCTTATATGAGGTTCCTGAAACACTACCCAGTCCTTCTTCTTTGCCTCTTTCGAGAGCATTTCACAGATGTAATTGTGCCTCTTAATCCTAGCATCTTGTGGTATTGGGCAGTTGCCGATGATGGGGGCACAAGTTTCATTATCCGCCTCACAATGTCTACACTCCTTAACATACTTATCCTTCCTACCCCTGGCTAGAAATTCTCTTGTGGGGTAGACATTAGCTCTAAGTTGTAAAGCAGTGAGGAGTTTCCTGTGAGGTATGCCTCTATAATATTGTAGCCAATGATTACTAATATGATCTCCTTCAAAATTCAGAATTCCCCAGCCTTGGGACACTAATTTAGACCAAATTTTAAATTCCATTTTCCTCCAATTACATGATCAGGGAAATTTCTTTTTTGAGGATGGTGCTTCCCACTCTGAAATTGTCTCTGCATTACACACACTAGATGTTTCCTTTATCGGTGGGTTTCCCAGATTGAAGGTACCTTCTCTCTGTCCCCTCCAGCTAGAACCCATAGTTTCTTACACATTTGTTCCATTTGGTCTTTCTCCAGGAACATGTTCATAGTCTCATGTGAGGATTGAGCAATCCTATGCAATCTGCGAGCCTGTATACTGGGGATCAATATAGCCAATTTATTAACTCCCAAACCGCTGTCTCTTGTACTTGAGTATATGATAGTATTGCAAGTACATGTAGGCAAGTGCAGCCATTCCTTGACTTACAAACGAATTTTCTGGTCAAGGGCTTCAAGGAACCCTGCTTTCAATTCTGAGTGATCAGCCAGGTAGGTCAGTTGAGGAATGGTATGTGTTTTGAGAATATCAATTTTCTGCAAAGGTTTGTGGAGTTTTATCAATTACTTCAGGCCAGAATTCAACTTCTGTAGATAGATCAGATTTAGCTATTCCAGTCCAGGGGGAAAACTGCAGGCATAGGTACTTCTCAGATTCACCGGGAAGGATCACGTTCAGGGGCATGCTGTTGATTTTCCAAGCATTGCAGGCATTAACAACATGAGTCTTTAGTTGGCTTGATGTAAAAGCCGTGGCACTTCTCCCGTTGTGTTTTGAGACCAGTAAGATTGCAGAAGGTCTCTAATATCCTGATGTTCTGTTCCGCATCCTCCCAGGAATCCCTGGCTTTTGGAAAAAAAGGTTTATCTGGTCTTTATAAAATAAAGACCCTTGATCAACCTTAACAGTCTTAGACAAGTCTTATCTTCTACTTAGAGCCTTGTCCAACCTCACCTTGAATACCTCCAGGGATGGTGCCTCAACCACCTCCCTGGGGAGTCTATTCCACTGATTCACCACCCTCAAGGTAAAGTACTTCTTCCTGATATCTAGTCTAAATCTACTCTTCTCTAACTTAAACCCATTACCCCTCATGCTTTCACTAAAAGACCTTGTAAATACCCCCTCTCCTCTGTAGGCCCCCTTCAGGTACTGGAAGGTGATGATAAAATTGCCCCTATTCTGCAGGCTGAACAACCCCAGCTCCTTCAGCCTGTCCCCATAAGAGAGGTGTTTCAGCCCTCTGATCATCTTTGTGGCCCTCCTCTGCCCCCTTTCCATCAGGTCCATATCTTTCCTATGTTGAGAGCTCCAGAATTGGATGCAGTACTCCAGACTCTGGGTCTCACCAGATCAGAGTAGAGGGGCAGAATCACCTCTGTCCATCTGCTAGCCACACTTCTCTTGATGCAGCCCAGGATGCAATTGGCCTTTGTGGCTGCAATTGCACACTGCTGGCTCATGTCCAGCTTC
>JANHGL010003436.1:5309-15482 GCA_024611195.1 Ceyx melanurus | reverse complement strand
GGGTTTATGGAAAACTGTATAGGTAGTGAGGCAGCTGCATAGTCCGTGCTCTTCCCGCTCGCTGCTCCTGGGGATGGGTCTTCCCATCACTCACCGGGGGTCTCGGAAGTGAAGCGCCGCTGGGAAGGGGCCACGTTTTTCTTTGCAAAGGAATCGATGCCGGGCCCTTCCCCCAGCCCGGCTGATGGGAATTTTGCAGCTGTGGTTCTCTGCTCCAAATGTGCCTCCTTCCCCCGGGTCGGGGCTGAGGGAGCTTGGCGCCTGCTGCTCCCCCCAGCCCCTGTTCCGGTGGATGCCGGGGAGCTGGGACTGAAGGGGAAGGGCAGAGGGGAAGCGAGGGCACCAGTCCTGACTGCCGCAGCTCAGGGTCACAGAGAGGTGGAGGAAGGACGGGAAATAACGACAGCCTTGAGGAAGCAAGTTCAGCAGCTGGAAAACAAGAAAGATTAGTGGTGTGAAGCCCAGGAGAAAAAAAATCCTTCAGCTGAGCAGCTTTCTGTCCACAGACCTTGGAGCTGTGACAGGATTTAAAAGCTGGAACCTCGAGGTTTAATAGATGCTGAAAAATGCTGACTTAGGGGAGGGCTGCAGCACGGCCCGGCTTGCGCTTCGCCTTCCCCCTTTCCAGTTGACTTCCCGCAGCGCCGCGGGGAGCCGGCGCAGAGCAGCTTTGCAGCATCCTCGGCACTCAGCTGTGCGTGGCCACGGCTCTGCCCTTCTCTGTGCCTCAGCCATGTGGCAAAAAGGGCCTGGGCTGCAAGGTTTAAGCAAGTGATTTATTTGAAACTCCCAGGTTTAACCGTAAGGCCCAAGTAAACCGCCTGTTTGAAGTCTAATTCCCAGGGATTCCCCAGGGATCGGTACTGCATCCAGTTTTGGTCAATATCTTAATCAACAACCTGGACAAGGGGATGGAGGGAATCCTTGGCAAGTTTGCTGATGATATGAAACTGGGAGGGGTGGGTGATACACCAGAGCTGAGCTGCCATCCAGTGTGACCTGGACGGGCTGGAGAGCTGGACAAAGGGGAACCTTGTGAGGTTCAGTCAGGATGAGTGCAGAGTTCTGCATCTGGGGAGGAATAACACCAGGCACCAGTACAGGTTGGGGGTTGCCCTGCTGGAAAGCAGCTCTGTGGAGAAAGACCTTGGAGTCCTGGTGGAGAGCACCATTGCAGTTCTCCATGGTCAGCAATGGGCCCTTGTAGCCAGAAAAGCCAATGGAATCATGAGGGGCATTAAGAGAACTGTCCAGCAGGTGCAGGGAGTTATTCCAAGCCCCCACAGTACAAATACAGTTGCCTGCATAGTAAAGATGGGAAAACAGAAGTAGAAAAATTAATTGCAGAATTCCCTGAGGGCATGAGGTGAAAAGAACCATGGCAGACCCCAGGAGGAGCTGGGCTCTCCTGCCCAATGCTCTAGCTAAGTCTAACTCTGACTTTGCTATTTAAAACACACAAGAACAGAGCAAGGTAAAAGGTCATGACATTAAGTCAAGTGTTTCCTTACCAGGTAGGGGCCAAGTGCCATGGTTATTGACACCTTTGCAAAGAGCATCATTCTTCCATCTCCAGCCCAGCCTCATCTTACCAGCAGCTCTGGAGCATCTGTCCTGCCTTCCCCTGCCATGCTCCAGCACTGTGCTGCTGTGCAAGTCGTGGCTGCATCAGCACTGAAGTCCGGCACTGGAATGTATTTCTCTCACACCTTTGCAGGAACGTTTGCATTTTGCTGCAGGGCTGCTCCTGAGGAGAGTATCACAGAATCCCAGCATAGCTGTGGCTGGAAGGGACCTCTGGAGATCATCTGGTGCCACCCCCCTGCTCCAGCAGGGGCACCCAGAGCAGGGGACCCAGCAGTGCAGTGTCCAGGGGGTTTTGGGATCTCTCTAGAGAGGGAGACTCCACAACCTCTCTGGGCAGCTGGGACAGACTCTGACACCCTCACACCAAAGAAGTTTTTCCACCTGTTCAGATGGAACCTCCTGGGTTCCAGTTGGTGCCCCTTGCCCTGCTGCTGGGCACCACTGACCAGAGTCTGGCCCCATTCACTTGCCCCCTGGGGCCCTTTAGCTCTTGCTCAGCATTGCTCAGCTCCCCTCTCAGGCTGCTCTGCTCCAGCTGAACTGCCCCAGAGCTCTCAGACTTTCCCCAGCACAGAGATGCTCCAGCTCCCTCAGCATCTCTCTGGCTTCTGTTTGGCTTTCTCCTTGGTATCACTATTCTGATAGTTGGGATTGTCCAGGTAGTAGTTAGGTGTGTGCCATATTCATTGCATGCACCATCTAGTTGCTGGATAGAAACAAACCCCACAGGCTTTATGCAAGTCTCCAGCTTATTGTGAGTTCTGTCTAATTGCCTCAGATGAGTGGAAATTATCTGCAAGCCATATAAGTCTTTCACTGAAACAATTAGCAAATAATTTAAAATACCAAATACAATTGGAATCTCACAAACCATTTGTTGATAGAGCTGAGGGTAAGGGTAAGTTCACTGAATGGGTCCTTTGTTTTTCATAACTTTTTTAGGTTTAGCCAATTCTCTCTGAGAGCAAATGCTCGGCTCTTGGTGCAGTGACAGTCATTAAAGAGCATTTTAAAGTCAGGGAAATTGGAGTCGAGGGGATTTCTAGGTTGCTGCTTGCTACTACCCTCCTAATGCTTTTATTTCATGCTCTACTTTGAAGAGATGAGGTGACTGAGACCAGGTCACTCCCTGGTCTGTGCTTCCTCGTGGGTGTTTCCCTGGGACAAAGGATTCCTGTTTATTTTGGTCAACTTCCCTCAAGCATAAGGTGTACACCAGCCCATCAGTGCGGCTGTCAGAGCAGCGTTCACCCCTAGGAGAGCACCCGGGTGTGCAGGATCCCTGTTGCAGGCTAACAGGGCTTTCCATGCCGTGAGCTGACGTGGTTAATGGCATCCACCTTCCCTTCCCGGCCTTTCTACCTCCCTTCTCTACGACTGGGACTTTGCTCGTTCACCCTAAACACAGTTTTCTCCCTTCTCCCCCAGCCCCTGTTCCCCCTCTGCCCATCTCTCCCCTTTGCTCACCCCCACCCTCTCCTTGGCAGGGGCGATGCCACCGAGAGCCTGCGGCCCTTGGAACTAGCCCATGGTGACCCCGCGGCGCTGGCCCGGGCACAGGACCCTGCGAAGACACCGTGGGCCGGGCACTCTGGGGACGCCGAGGATGCCTGCAGGGGGACCCGGGACTCCTGTCTCCACATAAGCGGTGGCCGAGGGGGAGACATGTGGGGGCAGTGCCCTTCCAGCTGGCACAAGACTCCCTGCGCTGAGACGAGGACCGCTAGCCATGGCAGGAGCTTGGAGGCTTCTCACGTGGACTGTCATCTTCACCACGGCTGTCTGCAGCTTCCCTGCTTACACCTTCCAGTCACAAGGTGGGGATCCTAAGATGTCTCTAACTAGCTGAGGGGTGGGTGTCAGGCAGAAGGGGACAGTATCTTTTCCGTGGTGACCAGTAATAGAACAGAATAGAATAGATTAATAGAACCATTCAGGTTGGAAAAGACCCTTGGGATCATCAAGTCCAGCCATTAATCCTACTTTACAAAGTTCACTCCTAAACCATGTCCCTCAAAACCACATCCAAATGACCCTTCAACACCCTTCAACCTCATCCAAACACCCTTCAACAGCCTGTTCCAATCTCTGGCTACTCTTTTAGCAACATTTTTTTCCCTTAATGCCCATTCTAAATCTCCCCTGGCGCAGCTGGAATCCATCCTCTCTTGTTCCTTCACTAATGACCTGTGAGAAGAGCCCAACACCAGCCTCTACAATGTCCTTTCAGGTGCTGTAGAGAGTGAGGAGGGAGGGGTCCCCTCAGTCTCCTCTTCCTCACACTGAACACTCCCAGCTCCTTCAATCTCTCTCCATCAGATTTATTCTCCAGGCCCTTCCCCAGCTCCGTTGCCTCCTCTGCACTTGCTTCAGCACCTCTAGAGCTCTCTTGGATTGAGGTGCCCAAAACTGGACACAATACTCAAGTTGTGGCCTCACCAATGTCAAGTACAGGGGGACAATCCCCTCCCTACTTCCATTGCTCACACTATTTCTAATAGCACAAGGAACAATGAGTACAAGATGGAACATAGGAAGTTCAAAGTTCCACCTCAACATGAGGAGAAACTTCTTTCCTGTGAGGGTGCCAGAGCCTGAAACAGACTGCCCAGAGAGGCTGTGGAGTCCCCTGCTCCAGACACTTCCCAAACCCACCTGGATCTGTTCCTGTGTGACCTGCTCTGGGTGGCCCTGCTCTGGCAGTGGGTTGATCTTGATGATCTCCAGAGTTCCCTTCCTACACCCACCTTTCTGTATTTCTATGAAACCCATCCTCAAGGAGCCTTTTAGAATCATAGACTGGTTTGGGTGGGAAGGGACCTTAAAAGGTCACCTAGTCCAGCCTCCCTGCTGTTGAATAATAACTGTGGTTGGACCAGATGATCTCTAGAAGTCCCTTCCAACCTCACTATGCTATGATTCTATGATGGCTGGGGGGAGGGGAAGAGGATCCAGCTTCCTCTGTTGGCCAAAACCCTAATGCTACCCCAGGGGAGGTATGGGAGTAATGTTGGGCTGAAGAGTAGGTGGAGATACCTTGAACTCTGCTCGCTGTACTACAGCACAATTCCTCCCACTGAATTTGCAGGTATTTCCATTGACCTCTGAGGAAAGGATGTGTTTTACTCTTGAATGTTACACTCCTTGACCTTTTTCAGAACTCAGACCAGTGCAAGATGAGACTTTAGAAAGCAAAGGAGGTGTGGCAGCCATAGAAAGCTCCTCTTTCACCCAGCATCCTCAGCTGAATAGAAGCTTTGTGGTGAGGAGGGCCTTGTGTGCTGCTGGTGCACTCATGAGCATCCTCTGCACACGCAGGGGTGGACATCTGTGCTGGAGCTCACACATCCTCAGCACAGCTGAGGCTGGACAGACACGTGCTGCTGGAGGAGCAGGTTTAGTTTGTACACATGTTCCTCTAAATGCTACTGCTAGTAAACCTGGGCAGGTAACACAGGGGAGTCAAATTGCTCAAACCTGATTTGCTTTTGTGCCTGTTTCTTCAGAGGCAGTGTGAACACCCCCTTTGGGCACCTGAGTTAGGAAGAAAGAGCTTCAGAGTTTGACATTTAACCGTGTGAGGTGTTGAACCCTGGGCAGTGTAATTACACAGCCACAATCCTGAAGTACTGGGTGTGTGCAGGGCAGGGTCAGTGGTGTGCCCTGGCTGTTGAGCAGCATGGAACCATCAGGCTGTAGTTACAATGGCCGTGGATTGTCATGCAGGGACTGAGCTGTCTCCTTGCTGAGCACAGGGCACTGTCCTACCACTGCTTGTGCCTACAGTAAAGCTGGGGAAGGGACTTTTTCCAAGGGCTTGTAGTGCTGGGATGAGGGGGTGACTTCAAACTGGCAGAGGGGAGATTCAGGTTAGAAATTAGGAAAAGGTTCTTCAATCTGAGGGTGCTGAGAGACTGGCCCAGGGTGCCCAGGACAGCTGTGGATGCTCCATCCCCGGGTGTGCTCAAGCCCAGGCTGGATGGGGCTCTGAGCAACCTGCTCTACTGGGAGGTGTCCCTTCCATGGTTGAGGAGTTGGAACTGGATGATCTTTAGGGTCCCTTCCAACACAAACCATTCTGTGAGGTGAATGGTAGGAGACCCAGGGCTGTGTGTACTGCACAGTACTGTGCAAAGGGCAGGGTTGACCAGGAGGATTGTCTTGAATCTGAAACAGGGTTTCTTTTCCTTTTCACTAAAGCCTCTGGCAATGCCTGGGGTGGCTGTTCTGGGCCTCCCACGCCCATCAGTTCACACCTCACTCCAGCTGCAGCTCTGTGTCCTGTGCAAGGTCCTCCCCAGCACTATTTGCTAACACAGCTCTCCCTGAGCCCAGGGCTCACCACACTCCCAGCCCCAGCTCGCTGCTCCCCTAGACACTGCCTTCCCCTCAGCATGTCTGGGGGTTGTGTCTCAGCCCATGGTGCTGTGTGAGCACTGAGCTGGGGATTGCAGCCTGTCCCCTCCACAGTCCCTGGCCAGTCCCACAGGCCCCTCTTGCTCTCAGAGCTTTTTTAGTCTCCTTGCATCCAGAATAGTTGGCATCAGGCTGTTGATGTTACTCAACACTTCACTGTGCTGCTGAGATAATAAGTACATAATCCTCACAACACCCTTTCAAGAGGGCAAAACACTCTTATCTTCTCTTACCAGTTGGAGGCACAGAGAATAAAGGCCTGTGTTTTCAACAAGCCACTGATTTTGACCAAGCACCTTGCTCCAGTCTGCAGCAGAGCAGGATTCATGTGCCCAGAGTGCACAACTCCAGAGCAGTGTATTAGTTTTTTTCAGGAAGATGATTAAGGTATCGTAGTCATGAGCTGTAATTATCTTTGTGGGAAATAGCAGCCTGGCATCAAGTCTCTTTGAGCCAGCAGAGCTGTACCCAGAGTCAGATGTAGCGTGCACACTCAGGCTGCAGTTTTGACCAGTGCAGGAGAAGAGCAGCTGAAACAATCTCCAGGGAATTCAGCACATGGCTCATCACTGCTGACTGGTTTGTAATCAAAAAGACATTTTCTGCTAGTACCTTAGTTTAACTAGTGATCAGTCCCTGTTTTCTAGAGCATATTGGGAGGCTGAGCTCACATGTGAGCCAATGGACACTTGGAGGATATAGAGAGACTCTCAAGATGCCAGGGCAGCCTGGAGTCCTGGGGTCCTGTAGCATTTTCCATATAGGAATCATGTCTGGGCTGCAGCTGGGGCTCCTCTTTGCTCTGGTGACAAGACCAGAGCAAACGTCTCCTTCCTTTTCATCCTTTCAGCAGCTCTGTAATGAGAGAGGCAGTGGTGAGCATATGAGGAGGGAACAAAATCCTCCCTCTTCCACTTTCATCTTTCCTCTCACCTTCTTTTTGTTAGGTGACCCCTCTGCCTCCCCTGTGCCCTTTCCCTTCCTCTACCATCCCAGTCCCTGCAGATGCATGTTCCCATTCCACCAAATCCAGGGCACTGAGGTACCTCAGCCCACACCCTGTTCACCCATCCCTCCTGTTCCCCAGCTTTCTCCCTTGCCCTTGGGAGATTTGTGATCCTTCAGGGCTATCCATTGTCCCACACAGCCATGGGCAGATTTTCCTCGAGAAAGGCTTTTAATAGCATCTCTTCTGAAGCAGTTTGACAGCTCTCTGGAAACACCAAGTTGCTTATCAGCAGCATAAAGCCTTCTGATAGAGTGGGCTGTGTACTGCACACGGCAGGCCAGGAGCTATTAATACGGCGTGAAGTGGCTGAGAGGTTGGAGGGCACATGGTGGCTTTTCTGGAAGGAAAGAACAGTGTCACTCTTGCTGTTGGGAGCTCCTGATGTGGTCTGGAATAACCAACCATAACCAAGGCTGGGCTCAGCAAATGAAGGAGTTGGGGAACATCCATGATGTTGGGGGAGTACACAGGTTTAGGGAGTAAAGGAGATTCCTACAGCCTTCTCTCTTTCCATTTTTTAGAGGAGATGAAGGAACCAGTTGTAACACAGGACAAGGACAGCAGCTTCTGCCTTGGGTTGAAAGTCTCTCTTCATTATTTGTTCCATCTGTGGCATCCCCACTCTAATGCCTCACTTCCTAAACTCTTCACATGATGCTCTTTCTTCCCGTGCCTCAGTTCCCAGAGTGATGTCCCTGAGAGGGCCACTGTGTCTGGCACTGCAGCAGCAGCAGCTTCTCACACACAGCCTCAGCCCTGCACTCTGGACACTTCTTGTCCTGGATGTACCTTGCAGGTTGGGACTCAAGACCACAGCCCAGATTCCCAGGCTCTTTGTAACCACCACACACAAACCTTCCATTCCATTCTTCTGCGAGCCCACATGGACTGCAGAGAGGGGAAAAAGGAAAACAAGATGCTTCCAACAGCAAATTTTTCCAAGCCTGAGGTCATTGCCTAAGTGCAAATAGTCCCTCTTGTTCACCCAGCTGCATTCCACGCGACTTGGTGCAATGCAGGAGGAGCTGGAGCACAGAATGTTAAAAAACTAATAATTATTTCTGTCTTGTTGAGACAAGAGAGATGTTCCAGCAGTGCTTATGGCTTGGAAGGATGGGAGTTAACCCCTAAACCCAGCTGAAGGGAAGGACTGTCCCCTTACCAGTGGCCATGGAAACAGCTCAGTCAGGCTCCCACACTGGAAAACCCACTAGAGGAAAAGGAAACTTTCCAGTGCTGCCATGTGGGAAGAGTGTAATTTGGGGTCCAAATTTATAATAGTTGAGAAAGCTTTGAATTTGATGTGTGTTGTGGAGCCAGGCAAAAGGCAGCCACCCTGGGGCAGCCTGGCCCCTTTTGTTTGTTCAGGAAACAACTACAAAGAGGTTGCAGAAAGCCCAGGAAGAATCTCTGAGTGAAAAGAGGGCAAATTTCTGCCAGTCCTTGAACAAACCTCCAGCCATGAGAGGCTCGGGAAAAGACAATGTGATGGGGGGAGCTTGCCTGCCCACTGCCTGAATTTTTACATTTTCTGCTGAAGCCTCAGGTACTGGGGATGTCAGAGGCACCTTAACCTCCAGTCAGATCCAGTCTGGCAGCCTCTCTGACATCTTGTTTGGAAAATGAGAAATTTCTGTCGAGGTTGCAGAGTGCCAGTTCCTTTGACAGCCAAAAGTGTTGCATTGCTGGGTGAGTGCAGGCAGATGGTTTTGACAGTGACCTTGTTAGAGCATATTTTCTAAGTGGTATGAGATGGGCTCCAAAACTCAAGTGCCCCAAGAGAAGGTGCTAAGCCAGGCTAAGATAAAGAGAACCAAGCTGATGAGCTGGGAAGGCAGGATGGTGTCGTAGATAGAATCAGGAGGTCTTCTCTTGCTGCCTTTTCAGCACAGCTGGTTACCCTCTTCCTTGTTTTGATCACAAGATTGGTATGGCAAGGGTGTTGTCTCTATGCCCCTCAAGAGGAGGCCCAGAACTTAATGCACTAAAGCAGCTGTGATTGAGGTGCTGTTATTATGCAAGCTCTGAAAACAGAGGTAGCAGGTCCACGTGGCAGCTGTAGATGTTCTGAAGAACCCCACAGTTCTTTATCAAGACTGTCTTCTCAGCCCCAGATCTCCTTCTGGCTCGTTTGGAAGAGACCATGACACTTAAGAGTTGGACTAGATGATCTTCTAGCTCCCTTCCAACCCCTAATATCTGTGGTTCTGTGATTCTGTGATTCTGTCATGTTGCTGGCTTTGTTACTGAAAGGATCTGGGTTAAAATAACCCAGCCACAGAGTGTAACTCTGCCCAACCTCAGTCCCTCTGCCCCATGGAGACGGAGAAGTGTCTGATAGTCCAGCTCCAGAGCCAGAATTTGGGTGTCCTTGAATGTCCCCTTGGCCTTCTCTCCATCACCTGTGGAGGAAGGAGGATGCTGTATGTAGGTGCAGGGCCTATTGATCCCCCAAGGCTCTGTAGGCTGAAGGGCTTTGGGAATACCCCAGGGATATACCCCAGGGATTCTGCAGCTGCTCTCTCAGACCCTGTCCCTCCCCCTAGCCCAGGCTCCGCCGGCCACGCTGCAGCCGCTGGGTGTTCAGCTCTCTTCACAGAGTGTCTTTCCTCCTGTGTTTGCTCTCCCTCCCCAGAGGAGTTCCTCTCCAGCCTCGATCACTATGAAATTGCCTTCCCCATCCAAGTGGACCGCAACGGGGACTTCCTCACCTTTGATGTCAGGAGCCAGCTGAAGCAGCGGCCGCGGCGCAGCCTGGGCTCCCTGCCTTACGAGCCATCTGAGCAGCAGGTTTTCTACAAAGTCTCTGCCCACCAAACCCAGTTCCTCCTCAACCTGACACTGCACTCCAACCTGCTGGCCGAGCACTTCACGGTGGAATACTGGAAGCAGGACGGCGTGGACTGGCAGCATGATTTCCACGAGGACTGCCACTACGCCGGCCACTTGCAGGACCAGCACCTGAACTCAAAGGTCGCCATCAGCAACTGCAATGGACTGGTGAGTGACTGTAGTTTGGCCGAGGGCAATGCTGACAACCAGAGCTGCCCATAAAGCAGAGCTGGTTGCAGGCTCTTTGGTCTTTGTGGCCAGCAGGTCAAGAGAGGTTCTCCTCCCCCTCTACTCTGCACTGGTGAGACCCCACCTCAAGTACTGTGTCC
>JANHGL010003435.1:81720-93089 GCA_024611195.1 Ceyx melanurus | reverse complement strand
CTGCCCCATCCCTGGCACCATCCCAGGGGAGGTTGGGGGGCTCTGAGCACCCTGCTCTGGGTGCAGATCCCTGCTCCATGCAGGGGGTTGCACTGGATGAGCTGGAAAGGTCCCTTCCCACCCGACCCATTGTGTGAGTTGAGGACAGGTGGCTGGTGAGTGCAGGGAGGGAAGGTTTGTTCCTTGTTAGGGCCTTGAGATAAATGGGTCTGGCTTGGTGTGGGTGTCCCTGTGACACTGCTGGGTGAGCTGCCTGAGCTCTGAGGCCATCAGCAGGGCAGTGTCTCAATCTCACAGCTAAAGGCTCCTGGCCAGAGAATAGATTTGGGGGCTTCAGATAGCCCATGAGATGCATTTGGGTGCCTCATGAGATGCTTTTGGGTGCCTCAGTCCTGCTCTGTCTGGGCTCTGCTCATCACTGTGCCATTCACTTGCTTTGTGAGCAGGCAGGAGGTGCTCACTGCTGTTCCAGCTGCCCTCAGAGCCACCCCTGCCCAGTGGGGTTCACAGGGTGGTTTCTGGGGTGGTACCTTCTCCTGAGCATCCCTGCCACAGGTCTGGCCCCCCTCATCAGGAGCACTCATCACCCATCTCCAATGGGGACTGCCAAGGCCAAGTTGACATTGATAATTAAAGTGCATGGCTGTTTAAGAAGCAAAGAAAGGGGTGGAGAGTTTAAAATAAAATAAATATGAAAAGAGTAGGTAGAGTCCCTTGGCCAGCCTGTGATTTTTGACAGTGCAGGAGCTTTCAGAGAGCTCAGAGTCATGAATAAAGCAGCAGAGTGAGTCCACGCTGGCTGGGGAGAGAATTTTCTTCTCAGGAAAGCCTGGTAGCATATTTATATATTGATTTATTGGTGCTATAAACCTCCAGACCCAAGGCATAAAACATCAGCCGTTTTGCTTTGTCAGTCTCCCCTGCATTTCAAGGCTGGAGCAGGGGAGTAACAAAGGGAGGGATTTGCTTGGGGTTAAACCTGCCTGAGTGAACATTAGCACTGCATGTGAAGATTCCAGCTCTGCACAGCTACTGCCTTTGGAGAAAACTTAAACTGCTGCTTTGTCTCTAGGATTTTGCTGAGAGCCTTGTGGTATTTTTGTGGATTTTCTCCATTTGGATGTTTTTCTCAGAGTCTGGCTCGTGGATTTACTCCCATCCCCTTTTATTTGGTCTCTTTTAACTCCTGTCATTGGAAAGAAAAGCTAGAAAAATGGAATCCTAAAGGTTCAACAGCCACAGGGCTCGTTATCTAGATGCATGTATTTATTTTTCCTTTTGTATGTATTCCCCTTTGTCTGCACTTAGTTTTCTTTTAGTATCTATTTATTTTTCCTTTCATGTGTATTTATTTATCTTTTTTTTTTATCCAGTGATCTCCTCTGAGGCTTCCACCTGGATTTCCTGCCCCATACAAACTGCTGGCAGCTTTGCCCTTTGGTTGGATGTTGTGAGGATTATCTGCTGAGCCTTCCTTTTTATTTACTGCTCACTGTGTGAAAGGGATTTCTGATCCTGGAGCAGGGGGGGCACGTTGTTCTGGTTTGTGCTGGGTGTAGATGTGCACCCTTTATGGTCAGGGTACCTGTCTGGGCACTGGGGAAGCACAAGGCACGTGTGTCACATTGCTCCTGGGTGTTCAGATCTGCTCTGGGACCTCACAGAAAGGGTTTGGTCCTAAATCAAAAGCAAATAATAATGATTATTTCTTAATTAGAATAGGTGCTGCTAATGCTGTGGTCACAGCTATGCATGCAGGGATTTAGGTGTGAGTTAGATTTCAGCCTGAACCTGCTAAGCTCACGTGAAGCCTGTACACATTGTTCTGTGATCCCAGAGCCCCAGCATTTCCTAGCTGGAAAAAAACCTTTAAGATCATTGAAACCAATCATTAACCAACCACTGAAGACCTTGCCTAAACCACATCCCTCAGCACTCAAACACCTCCAGGTGTGGAAACTCTCCTGCTTCCCTGGCCAAGCCATTCCAGTGCCTGAGAACCTGTCTGGCGAAGAAATTCTTCCTGAGGTCCAAGCTCAGCTTCCCCTGGTGCACCTTGAGGCCAAATCCTCTTGTCCTATCACTTGTCACTTGGGAGAAGAGACCAACCCCCACCTCTCTACACCCTCCAGTCACAGGGAGTGAGAAGGTCTCTCCTCAACCTCCTCTTCTCCAGGCTGAACAGCCCCAGCTCCTTGTAAGACACGTGCTGCAGGGTGTAGCACTTCCCAGGAGTGAAGATGGACACTTGGGGATATGATGGTAACACAAACTGTTGCATCCCAGAGAAGTGATGAGCTTAAATGTCATTTGAGTCTGAGACTGTTCTGTGAACAGAGGAGGTTGTCACTGGTTCCACAGATTGAACTTGGAAAGGCTTTTCTCAGCAAAATTGGGTTTTCTGCCCTTGGACCTTTCAGTGTGAGGTCTGTCTGGGATGAAGAGCTCAGCAGAGACAGTGCCTAGAGAAAACCTCCTGGAAAGGCAGAGCTCTGTGTGCTCACTGTAACACTCTGGGGTTTGTTGTTGGTAATTTCTGTGCTCACCTAATCCTGAGAACAGGAACAGAAAGAAATCAGCCCTGAGCAGTGTCACTAATTAACAGAGGCAGCGAGGAGAGAATTGTGCAAAATCTGAGGAAGGGTGAGCAGGGTTCATCTCTTGAAGAGAGATGAGTGGTTCCTTCAATGCAAAATTGCTTATCTAAGGGAAGTTTACACTTTAATTGCCCCAAATAAGTCAGCCTGTGCCCCTGATGAGATTAAGGTGAGCAGGCTCTAGGTGTTCCACACGTTGGGATGAAAAGCATGGTGAAGAGCTAATGGGCTCTGGTGTTCCAGCTTTGGCTGCATCTGTCCAATTAGATCCTTTCTTCATTGAACCCCACTCTGGAAATATTTCCAAAGGATTGGGTGTTAGGCCATTAATTGCTTGCTTCTCACTTTGATGGACAATGTGCTGAGGAAAAGTGGTGGCAGGATTCCTTTCTTGGAGATCTGGGGCCATCACCTTGGGTTTGCTACTCCTGCCAGAAGAAGGAACTGGTGTAAGCAGCAGAATGGCTCCTCATTCAAAGGCAAGCAGAGTTAATTTGTTGGTGTACTGGTAAAACTGGAGTAACTCTAAATCTAAATGGCTTTCTAACAGCTTGAGGGCTCAAAGCAGTGTCTTTGCACTGCCAGGGAACCAACCCTAGGCTGGGCATCTGCCAGCAGGACCAGCCTGGGGCTTGTGCTGGGATTTGCTGGTAGGATGGTCTGTGGCTTTAGACTTCTGTAGATGTTAAGGTCTCATAGGTGTTGTTCTGTTGACTTTGGAGCTTTAAATAAGGGGTTGTTGGCTGCCTTTAGTCCCTGGTGAAGTCTCTTGCTGCCTCTGAGAGGTGCCAGCCACATAGAGTGGTAGCAGGGCCTTTCAGAACCTTTCAAGAACCTTTCAGCTTCTACATTTGGTTTAGAGACCAGTGTTCACCCACCCCTCTGGATCTCTGGAGGGAGGTGAACCCCTGGGTGCTTAAGGCCAAGTGTGCAGACAGTCAAGGTGTGAAGGCTGTCCTTGGGTGTCTGCCTATGACCTGGGTAGGTGATGAAGAGGAGGCATATGGAAGAGGTTAGAAGGCTGCTGTTGGGGATTTGGGTCAGACAAAAATGGTGAAGGGAAAAGGAGGCACCAGGGGTGACTGGGCATGGTGGGATACAAATGACAGGTCAGGGGTGGTGGGAGCAGCTTGGAGCTGAGCAGAGGTTAGGAAGAGGGGGCTGTGGCAGCCGGGCTTGTTGGGAAGAGCAGTCCAGGGGCTGGGCAGTTCACAGGGGCTTTAGATACCTAAGGTACAGATGTCTAGGTCTCCTGAAAGAGCCCCTTAGACTTCCCGTGCCTCAGTTTCCCTCCTTGTGGGAGTCTTGCGCTGTTTAAGGGCTGTGAGCTCTCTGATGCTGGTGTCTCCAGGGCACTTCTGGAGCAAGAATTCAGCTCCACATGGGCACTGTTTAGGGGGTGCTTCTGAAGAGCCCTGGGGCCATCACTGCCCAGTGGGTTCCTTGGCCCCTGAGCAGTGAGGGACCCCCCATAAGCCTGTGTTGTACTGGGATGCAATTCTGGCACATGATGACAAGTATTTTGTTTCCTTTCTTTCCTGTTGCCTTAGATGTTTGATGAGGATCAAGTAGCACTGACAGTCAGTCAGGAGTGACAGCAGAGAAATCTTTCAGCTGGAACATCAACCCTGATTTGATCTCTTGGCTCATCCTGCATAATGAGCAAGTGTGGAGCTGGGCCACATCCCAAGCCCCAGTGGGTAGAAAGTGGCTCCCAGAGGAGCCTGTGGGACTCAGGGTCCTCTCCCTGGAGGAGTTTGGTTTTCCTGGCAGCAAGCAGGCTTGATTCATTAAAGCAATAGCTCAGCATGGCAGAGCTGCTGCTGTAAACTGTGATTGGCTTCAAGCACACTTGGGAGCAGAGGGAAGATGCTGGGTGGCAGTGAAAGCCTTGCTTTCTCCGGGTGTCTGTCCCCTTTCTGCTTGCTCTTCTGCCCTCCAGTTTGCCCTGTGTGCAAGGCAGAGCAGCCAGAGCCATCCCTGCCCTGCCCTGAGCAGAAGGCAGTCTAGCAAATGCTGGGAGGAGGCTGCTTAATTAGTCGTGTTTCAGCACATTTCATTTTCCAGGCCTTTGATGGTGCCGTGGAACTGCAGCTCTGTCGCCAAGTTTGGGCTTCCAATGAATAAATAAATGATAAACGATCATTTGGCAGCACTGAACCTGCTGCACTCTCTTTGCATGTTTATGTGGTTTCCCTTCTCCCATCTGTTCCCTTCCTCCAGCTCTTCCTCGTGGGCTCCTCTGCAGCCCCCCTCTCCCAGCTGGAGGTGGTGCCCAGCCTCGCCCAACGGGCAGTGCTTGCTCCATGGGGGTGTGAGAGCTGCACCTCGAGGGACAAAATGAGCCTTGAAGGGCAACCTCTAACCAGGGAAACGTGAGCTTTGCTCTGGCAATCCCAGGAGAGCAGCCTGGGGCTGTCCCAGGCACTTTCCACGTGTGCCAGGGAAGGGAAATTGAGTCAGAGCATCCTTGTTTCCTCGTATGTGGTGCAGGGGAACAGGGAAAGGGAACAGCTAAAGCTGGAGAGGAATGGAAAGCTGAGAGGGTGAAGGAAGAGGTGGCTTTGCTGGGGTGGGATGACAGGTATTGCCAAAGGTGTTAAAAACCTGCAATGAGAGTTGGGGCTGCTCAGAGTTTCCCCCGTCTCTCTGCTCTTGTTTTGCCACCTTCTTTTTCTCTTCAGGCTCATTTGTCTGCCACACGCTGGTTTTGTCTTGAGCAGGGGTGGTTTGTGGTGAAGATAACTAGTCCTGGTTCCTCTCCAGTGAGTCACTGATCAACTGACACAGATATTTCTGAAGAGGTTTTGCTATTTGGAGAAGCTCTTGTCGTGTGTTTGATCCCCAGCGTGTTCCTCGAGGGAGAATTTGTGCAGATAGGCAGGGTATTGAAAATGCCTCCTCGTGCACTGAGCTGCATCAGGGCACCACCCATCCCTGGACCATCCCTGCACCATCCCTGGCACCACCCCAGGGGAGGTTGGGGGGGCTCTGAGCACCCTGCTCTAGGTGCAGATCCCTTCTCCCTGCAGGGGGGTTGCACTGGGTGACCTTTTCAGCTCCATTCCCACCCAAAGCCCTCTGAGTCTATAAATGTTACTCCAGGTAAGAAATGTGATGCCATCTGTGGCCCACATCACACGTTGCTTTTGCTGCTTTATTGGGTGACAGAGACATTTTGAGGTGGCATCGAGTGCACGTGTGGCTGAAAAAAAAAAGCACATTTAAAACACTTTTTTTCTGTGAGTTCCTGCAAGTAAAATGACACCTGCAAATACCGTGGGGAACAGTGGCCAAAAAGCACCACAGGCCATAAGCAAAAGGCTCCAATATCCATTAGTGCATTATTTTTATTTTACAAGTCATTTTTTGACAGCACTTCTCTGAGCTGGGGCAGGTAGGTGAGATCCATGCTCCTGTTACTCCTTACCCTCCTCATGGAGAGGAGGAGGAGGAGGAGAAGGATGTATTTGGGTCTTTTCACTTCCCTTTCCCCCCTCCCTTACACCTGCCATCAGATTCTCAGATTGCTGCATTTTTCCCCCTCACAAGAGAAGGATTTGCATTTTTTCCCAGCACTTGGCTTCAGTGAATGGCCACGTGGCATTTTACTTCTCAGCAGTTCCTTGAAGAGCTCCCTTGTGGCTGATGAATGCAGAGACTTTGTCACAAACCAAACCACCCTTCCCTCCCTTTCATCCAGCCTGCTGCTTACTCAGGGAGCCTCCGACTGCTTTGGATGCCAGGAGCCCCAAGTGCTGAGTGAGCAGATGAGGAATTGCAATCCCTCTGGAGATGGTTTGCTTGCAGCCTTCTTGTCCTGGCTCCTGCTGGGGGTGGATGTGGAGATTCTGGGCAGGGTGCCACACTCTGCCCTGCCTGCAGCCTGGCTTCGTGGGGGTGGCTGCAGCTCCCTCCCCTTGCTCTGTGTCTCAGTTCAGATGGAAATGTGACTGATGCTCAGCACAGGAGAGGTGAATCTGAGGTGGGGTGGGGGGAGAAGGGGTAGAAAACCTGCTTAGAAATAGGTCTCTGAAGTGTGTTTGGACCTGCAGCAAGGTCAGCCTGGAGCTGGGGCATTGGGTGAATCTTCTCACTAGGGCTGGTGACAAATCATGGTGAGGATGGTGGGACACTCAGCTGGTTGACCAGTTCTGCTGGCATTTCAACATAACCAACCAGTACAGAAGTGGTGGGCAGAAATCAGAGAGGAGCCTCCTCTGCCCTGTAGTTTCTGTCTGGTATTTTGGTTTTGAGGTGAATTAATATCTTCCTTTCTCCCTTTTAATTTGTTTCCAGACGAATGATGCTGCAGGAAATACCTGGAACTGGCTTTACTTCATCCCTCTCATCATCATTGGCTCTTTCTTCATGCTCAACTTGGTGCTGGGAGTCTTATCAGGGTAAGACACTGCTGACTTGTCTCCACCTGGATGTGAGAAGGGAAGGTGTGCTGGGTTTAGAACTGTGGGAGGGTGGAGCTGATGGAGTGATAACATCATTGGCCTCCTTCACACCTTGCCTACACTGATCTTCCCTTGCCATGGCTGTTTCTATAAGCTAGAGATTTCCTAATAGAAGCTCTGTATTTCCATAGAGCCATAGGAGGGGGGCTAGGCTTGTGAAAAATCATTAATTGAGAGGATTAATTGAGTGCCTGAAATTACTTAGTTGGGCCTATATGGCCAACATTTCTGCATCACCTTAAACCCATCAGGAATCCATTGATTCCAGTGGAAAAACTCCAGTGCTGGGCATGTGCAGCAAGGAGAAAAGGGCAGCTCAAACTAAAGGCAATTAAAAGACCACAGTGCTTTGGTTTCTGGGGGTTGTTTTTTTGATTGCTTGTTGTTTGGGTTTGTTTTTTTTTTTTGGTGGTGTTTGGTTTGTTTTTTTTTTGTTTTAATCTCCAACTGTTTAAGCCAATGTCTGGGTTTTGAGGACACACTGGTCTCTTGATGTTCAAACCTCAGGGGTCAGCCAAGGATCTGGTGCTTGTTGCATCTGAGTTTTGGGTTTGGGCCACTGGAGAGATCAAGCTGCCAAATTTGAAGCCTACCTGGAACATCCCCAGTGTCTGGAAATGTGACCTGGTATTAGCAACCTGACTCATCTGAATGGTTTGCAAGCGTTTAGACTTTGGCACCACCTCATTTTCAACACAAGGTTCTTTTTAGCCCATCCAGGTGATCTAGATGATGTAGATCTATGAGGTCTAGGTTGATTTCTGGCTCTTGGCAGCATGGGAAGAGAGAAAAGAGTTAATGCTGCTGAGCAGTAAAATCCCTCCAGGGCTGCACCTTTGCTCTTTAAGTTACTAGAGAAGGAAAAATGCTTTTCAAACAACAGATTTATGCTCAATTTGCTGATTTTATTAAGGATTCTCGTCCTCAAAGCCCATGCTGGGTGCAGGAACAGGGAGGCAGCAGAGCAGTTTGGTTTCAGGGGAGAAAACCAGGTTAGGGGAGAGATGCTGCTCCAAGAGATGGTCACGAGAAGGCCAAGTCATGTCCTTTGCTGTTCCTCCGGTGCAGGAATAATGCTGATGATCAAAGGCACTCGTTGGGCAGCCTTTTCTGTCAGAGGCTTTGCAAAGGAGCTTTGTGCCCATGCTTGGCTGGTGATTTAAAGAGAGCCCAGAGCCAGGGCTGAGTGTGGTTCATTAGTTAGCTCATCCTCCTCGTGCCACAGCGGGGTCAGCCCACGCTGCCTGAGAAGATGCTTGTGATTTCAAACAGAACTCAAAAGCCTGCAGGCTCCTCTTCCTTTGTGCTGGATTCAAACAGCTTTGGTGACCAAAAGATGGGAGACCTTTCCCCAAAACCTCTCGTTGCTTGGGGCAAAAGATGAATATTATATAAACCTGTGGCTCCTGTTGAAAACGCAGCTCTGTGCATCACATTGCTGTTTGGTAGTGGTAAGGAGGATGACACCTTCACAGAAGGAAGATTTGAAATTCTCTTGCACAGCCCTTGGCTGGAATAATCCCTGGGAAGAGGCTGAAGAGGATAAAGAGCATGTAGTAGGTGTTGACCTCCCTGCTCAGCAGGCTGCTCTCCAGCAGTGAAGGAAACTGGGCATATCCGACTGGGCTGCTGATGAGAAGGCACCAGAAAGATGTAAAGATCCTCTGAAGTCAGAGGCCTTTTTGTTTTCTAGTGGAAAGCCCCACACAGTACTGTAGAAAAAAACCAAAAAAAGCAGGTAATTTCTGCTGGAGATGATTCTGTGCACGGGTTCCTGCTCAGGGGAAGGTTACTGGCAAATGTGTGTTGAATCCATGGGGTGCAGTCTCACTCAAGGATGTTATCACTGGGATGTGGATGGTGTAGAGTCATGTGGTGGCTCTTGGGAATATCCCACATTCCTGTTGCAGTAAAACCAAGTGATTTAGGGGTAGGGGTTCTACAGATAGCCCATGAAGAGGGTTAATCACTCACTTGCTGCTTGTGTTCATGATCTGGGCACCTCGTAGCCTTCCCTGTTCTCCCTGCTGTATCCCAGGGCTGCCACAGTGCTCTGCTCTCCTCCTCTGCACACCGTGGAGATGGAGCAATGGGGCAGAAAGTGGGGTTGTGGTGAGCCCAGGAAACAAGGGCAGAGCTGAAGTAAGGTCAGTGTTTTCCCTGAGATCATTTCTGGTGCTCAGGTTGTATTTTATCTTCCAATACTTTGCCATTGAGGGGTTGAGCTTTGGCTGTGCCAGCTTGGAAAGCCTCAGAAGAAACTTTGAGCTGTGTATTTTTCACTGCTGTGAGTTCTGAGCTGCTGTTTCTCAGGTGTTCATGGTTCTCAGTGGGCAGTAAGGTTGGTACTCATCCCTGCAGGAGGAGTGCAGACCCTGTCACACATTATAGCTATATAAATAACCTCAATTGTCAACAAGATCATCGAGTTCCTCCTGACATTGGTTTATTCAGAGTTTTACCATCACTTGTAATAGAATTTTCTGCCTTCCTGTAGCTATTTGTGAACCAGTGTCAAACTGGGTGGCTACCAGGCTTGGCTCCTGGGTTCATGTTTGAGCAGTGTGGGTAGATTGGCCCAGTTAGGATCCTGAGTCTCATCTGTTGGCAAAGTGTGGAGGTGTTTGCATTGTGAATGACCCAGAAGAGATGGTACCTGTTCTAAAAGAAAGAGCAAACAGCCTTTCCCCTCTGCTGGTTCTTCTGGAACTATAATAAAAGCGAAGGCAGGGAAGTGACAGGGAGATGGAGAAATCTCTAAGTGTTGGTATAATCTTGGTATAAAAATAACTCACCATCTCAGGCCATGGCTGATATGACAAAAACCTCCTTAGTACCTGGATATATGTGATTAAAAGCATAATTTATATGTGATTAAAAGCATAATTCATGTCCTCCTCATGCTCACCAACTGGTTAATATCTCAATATCCTCCCCCAAAGGCTGGCTCTGCATTCTGGACCTTTCCCCTCCCTGCTGGGGTCAGGCTGCCAGCAGAGCTCTCCTCTGCTCATGCCACCAGCTATTCCCATTTCCCCACTGATCCTAGGACATGGGGTGTGGAATTACTGCAGACACCTTCCCGAAGCTCAACAGGGCTGCTGGGCTCCCCTGTGTCTTCACCAGTGATGGGTGCTGCTAAAATCCAGGAGCTGCCTTTGCTGGTCTACAGGAGATTTGAGAGCTCTGAGGATGGTGAAGGGTCTGGAACATCTCTGGTGAGGAAAGGCTGAGAGCCCTGGGGCTGTGCAGCTGGAGCAGAGCAGCCTGAGAGGGGAGCTGATGGATGGTGACAGATCTCTTCAGGGTGGGGGCAAGGAGAAGGGGCCAGGATCTGCTCAGTGGGGCCCTGGGGTAGGATGAGAGGTGATGGCAGCAGGTGAACTCACACTGGTTTGTGTCCCTCATTGAGATTTTCCTCTCTGCTCCTCACTATTCCTGCTGCTGTTTTCTCTCTCTGATGCTTCATCCCTCCACTAGCTGATAAAATTCAACAGCCCTGCAGAAACCAATAGAGCAGAAAAATATGGATTATTTTCTCTGGAGGAGCTTCTTTGGATTTCCATAGCTGATGGAAGAGAAGATTGGGTTTGCATAGGGCTGGGGGAGCAGAGGTGGGAAGTTTCTCTCCCTTTGGCAGCATGAAGACATTCCATAGACCCATTTGCTTCTGTACATGAGCTGTAGAGAGCTGCCCACTGGATCAAGGTGCCCAGGGGGTGTTCTGCCCATCCATGTGCTGGGAAGCATGTTGGGGTGGCTGCCCAAGTCACAGACACAAAAAAAAGGGGAAAGAGAAATGTGGTTTTAAAAAAATTAATTGAATTTCTTCTGAACCAGCCACCCAATGGCTGAACCTGGATGTGTTCATGCTAGAGAGCTGCCTGGGACTGCCTTTCTCTCAACCTTGTTCCAGAAAGCTGGGGCATCTTGCTTCCCAGAAACTGGGGGTAGCAGTTTGTAAGGTTTCCAGTGCTGAGAGGAATGACCAATAGTGAAAACGTTCAGAAATGTGCATCCTGGAGATATTTCTCCTTGAAACAGGGTTTTGTGTTGTCTGCTTTGAGTGGTTATTTTTACTTACGAGATGATTTGACTTTGGTAGCAATAAAGTCACAGGGAATATGACCTTTCCATAGAGAAAGAGGTTGGCTGCCTCTGGTGGCACCGTGGAAATGTTCTGGCTCTGAGCCATGCCAAGAAGAGTTGACCCCAGATGTCCTCTTTTCACTTTTCCCTAAACAAAGAGTTGTTGGCTGCTTGGGATGTCATGGGATTTGGCTCCATTTCTGACCAGAAAATGCTC
>JANHGL010003435.1:57547-81620 GCA_024611195.1 Ceyx melanurus | reverse complement strand
ATGGTTCTGCAGTTTAGAGTGAGGAGAGGGGGGAAAAAAAAATCCTGTTGAATTGAGAAATCCTGACCCATCCTTATTCCTTCTCTGCCTTGGTGCTGTTTTCTGGCCATCAGGCTGCAGCTCTTTGCCACCCTGCTCTGGGAGCTGCTGCCACCAAGGGATGGGCACCCAGCTCCAGCTCCACCTGGGCTTGCTGCTGGTCCCCCCCTTGGCAGGGATTTCCAACAGTGGTTTTCTCAGCCTGCTGCTGTCCCCCCCTCAGCCTCCTCTCAGCTCTGCCAGCAGCTTTTCTTTGTGGGCTGATGGGATTATGGAGTTTCCTACTGCTTGGGTGTTGAGTTGGGTATTAATTTTGCCTGGTAATGAGCTGGATGATTCTCTCCAATAACATTTGCCACTGTTTTGATGCTTTGGATTACACAATGCAAAAGAGGATCAGTGTTATCATGGGAGGAGAGATGATTTCACTTCTTTCAGGGCTAAGTGCTCCTTGGTACCATTTCAGGCAGCAGTGGGGAGCAGAGAGGGTGGGGAGGCAGCAGGAGCCCTGGCCAGAGTGGGCAGAGCTCTGTCACTGATGCATCTGAACACGGAGAGGCTGTGTCATCCAGTGTGAAAAATGCTGCTTGTCGTGGCCTCAAATATTTATGCTGAAGCTTGAGGTGTTTCCAGCCCAGCCAGTGAAGAGTGATGATCTTTCCTGAGCTGCAACAACTGGAGTGGAGTGGGCACTGCAGTGGGCATTTCGTGTCTGCCCTGCTGAAGTGTGGGAGCCAGACCTGCTCTGAACTGAGATGGGCCACAACTGCCTCTTGTCAGATGAGAGCACCCCGTGTCAGAGCTGCAGGGGGATGTTTGGGGTGGGTGCAGCATCTCTGTGGCAGCAGGAGCCTGGCAGGGTTGGCACCTTGCAGCAGAACAGGGGTCAGGGTAAGGGAGATTTGATTCTGCACCCAGTTTTGAGCAGCGTGGGGTGATGCTCTCCAGGCAGAGCTCTCTCTGTGTGGGCTCCCCCCTCCTGGGGTGGTTTCTGTTTCTCTTGCTGGCTGGGGGCTCACTGAGGTTTTTGTGCTGCTCGGGCAGGTCCCTGGGAGGAGACTCAGCCCCATCCAGACCTCACTGACCCGCTCAGCTCCGTGACTCGCTCTGCTGGGTTCTCTGACATGTTTGCCCATCTCGAGGATTTTATTTTTATTTTTTTTGCCAGACTGAGATCATAAAATTTGAGCCTGCAAGACATGCAGAGGCTGGAGAAGAATCAGTCTGATTAATTTGTCATAATGGCAAAGCGTTCTTCTGTCCTCCTCTTCTCTCATTACAGGGACAATCATTCATTTTCCCTGCAGATTTGTTCCAAGTTCACTGTTACCTGCTGTGATCTGACTTTGGCTGCTGTTAATTATTTGCAGCAGAAGAGCTGCATCGTGAAAAGATGTGAGATTCTGCTTTCCTTCTCATTGGTTTCACTCCTTCCCCAGCCTGTCCTTAGAAAGGAAGGGAAAGACAGGGTAAAAAAAACCACTGTTTTCTTTCCTTTTGTTCCTTGCTCATCATTCTTTTCCACAAAACCATCACTGCAAACAAGAAACGTGGGAGAGCTCGTGTGTTTCTTGCAGAAGGGGTCAGGGAGCAGTGACTTTCCACATGAGCTTCATTCCACCAAGCAAAATGTTCCATCAAATGTGGATCTTTTGCTTTTGTGATGGGTTTGGTTAATATGGGACTTGCTAAATGGACTGCCTTAGATGGACTACCTTTATTTGCCTTTCTGTTAAGCCACAGTGGAAATTAAAGCCTGTAATGTAGGGATGATATGAGACCTAAATCTGAATTTTCTGAAGCCTCTGCTTTGCCTCTGAGGTGATTTGACCAGAGCCAGAGGCTCACCCAGCAATTGCAATAGGCTGACACTATGAGAGACATGGTGCTTTGAAATTCCTTTTTCTTTCTGTTGTTGCCTTCTTTGAGCCAGGCTTGCTCAGCTCTGCCACTCACAGCATTTCAGGCAGGATTAGGGGGAATCCAGGTGAGATTGGCACAACCTGAACACGAAGACAAAAGGAAGGAAGGTGCAATGGGAGCTTCACCTCTGAGCTGTTCCTCTTTGTTTGCTAGAAAGACAAGAGCTATCCCATACCTGGCTTGCATTGAAAACAGATAGAAGTGGCTGTGAGGCCAGGCTCAGTGCTGGGGGATCAATCTCAGGGATACTTTCATCCTTTACTGAGGAAACACATATTTCCCCTCTTCAGAGTGAGGAGGAGGAGGAGGAGGCAGAAGCAGCTCTAGTGGTGCTGAGCCAGCCCAAGCAGTGGGTGTTAGGATGGGATAAGCAGCTCAGCCAGCTGGATCTGTCTGGGCTCAGTCTGGGAGAGGTGGATGTGATCCTCAGAGTACCAAATGCCACCAGCACAAAGAAATCCTTACTGATGGTTTTCCAGGTGAATCTGTTGCTTGGTTTCATCTCATCCCAGTGCTTTCCAGTGTGACCTCTCTGTGCCCCTGGGATCTGCTTTCTTTCACCTCCCACATCTTTTCTTCTTGTCCAAACAAGGTGCATTTTCATGCTTTTTCTTCCTGTTCCAGTTGGGTTTTCTAATCAATACCCCCTGCCCAGGGCTGACCTGGGCCTGCTTTTCATTGCTCCATAAGCCCAGTGCTTTAACAATATTCTGTGTGCAGTTCTATTCACATTTTCCAAGTGCTAAGTCAGAGGTAGCAAATTATTTTCAGTTTTTCCTAAGGGTTTCTCTGCAATTGAGGATTTTTATTTTTTTGCCTGTGAAAGGAAACAACCACACCTTGGCTCATCCTGAAGTGTTTCTGGGCCTTACTATGGTAAAGATACCTGATGCTATGGTAAATCATGTCCTTATTTTGTTTGCAACCCTTCTGGGTGCAAGGTGCTGGTGATGGACAGAGCTGAGCTGTGTCCTTGTTGAGGTTTGCATTTCCCACCTAGGGGCCATGGCACTTCACATCCAGGCAGCTGGAAATTGCTCTGCTTGTCTATTTACTCCTGGGTTTATTTCCTATTTTTCTTTCCCGAGACAAATTTGATTCCACCATCCATCTCTAACTGGTCAGCATCTACCTGCCTTAGTGCACTGAAGGGATTGATGCTCCCTCCTCCTCTCTCCTTTCCCCTTGGCCTCCTGTGTGCTGCTGTGGATAACTCAGCCCCTGCTGTGGCTGCCTCTCCTCCTCTCCTGGAGGAGCTTTTGTGAGAAACACCAAAGGTTGGTACCTTTGAGGTCCTGGCTTGCAGGGCTGCTGTTCTCCTACCACTGCCTCCCTGGAAGCCCCTTTCAGGCTCTCAGAGCTCTGAGGTGGGTCTTTTTATCCCTAGGAGAGTTCAGAGGGTCACTAGTGCTGCTGTTGATGATGGTTCCCTGGTGACAGTGAGTTCTGCTGAAGCAAAATGCTTCAGGAATCAAGGGAAGATGGTGTCTGCTTTCCCTGCTCAGATCCTGAGCTTTGCTGCTTTGCTTTGCTACCTGGGGTGTTGCCTCCCTCCCTCTGCCCTGTCCAGCACCCACAGCAGGGCTGAGGATGCTCAGCAGCTCCCCAGGATCTGCATCCAGGACACTCAACATGTACTTTTCTCTCTTCCCACCCCCCACTGTCCATCCCATCCCTGCTCACTCTCCATGGGCTTCTCTCTCTCCTTCTGCTTGAGCTCCCTCCCTGCCTCCGTCTCTCAAAGAACAGGTTTGCAGGAGGCAAAATAAATGCTTGGCACAGCCAGGTCTGTGTGTCCTCAGTTGTATGAACAGTTACAGTCACAAAAGTGTCAGGCTTCTTTCTGTTGTTGCTTCCAGAGGCTTCCCCTACAAAGGATTTATTGTTCTCCAGGAAAACAAAAGGCAGAGATATGAACCTGCAGAGCAAATTCTTTCCCTGGAGCAAGAATCTGCTTTGCTAGAAACAGGTGGATGCTGATGTGATTAGTGAATAAAATGTGGAGTATTAACTGGATCAGGCTGTGGAGAAGGAACCCATGAGGGGCTCAGGAGGGACTGTGTGGATGAGGCAGCAAACTCAGTCATGTAAATATTGCAGGAGCTATGGGATGGCAGCAGCACTGATGGGCTCAGCAGGAATCTGCCTACCAGGAATCCACCACGGTAGTGGAACTGGCTTCACCCAAGCAGCTGGGATTTGGTTGGATTAGGACAAGGTGGCAAACCCCAGCATTAGGAACGTGCCTGAGAGGGAAAGGAAAAAACTCACTGAAGGCTCTTTCCCTATTTCCTTCTCATAGCTGATTAACCAGAATAAATGGTAGGAAATGAACTTCCACCCTCCAAATGCAATTAGTTTCCTCTTGCGTGCAGATCCTCTCAGGATGCTGGGAAGCTTGGAGGTGTGCACAGTCCCTGTGCTGAGGAGTTACCCTGGGGCACTTTGGAGGATCTCTCAAGTGATGTACAGCCCCATAGCCAGTGCTTGCAGCCTGCCAAGAGCACGGGGGGTTTGGTTTCAGTGGAAAATGCAAATGGTGTTGTGTTCATCTTCCCTCTCATCATCCAGCGTGCTCATGTGGCTCGAGTGCTGCAAGTTCTTACCTCTGCAGTCCCTTGGCAGCCTCTTCTGGAAATTCCTACCTTAGGGTTGCTCTTGCTGAAAGGTCACTGAGAATTAGGTGGATATTTGGCACCAAGGTTCTTTTGAGGGCTCTCCCTTGTTGACTGGAACAGGGCTGGAGTGAAACAGAGAGGCATTCTTAATGCTTCATCTCAGCCAGAGCAGCACAACCTGCACCACTCTTACCCTGCTACTCCAGCCTGTGTGCTGCCCCTCTGGCTTGTGTGCCAAGCAGCTAAAGGAGCTGCTGTTTTCCAGCTTCTACCTCCAGCCTGTCCCTCCCTGCCCCTGAGTGCCACGAGCTGCTTAACAGGCTGCTGACAAGGAGCTGATCTGCTCTTGGGCACCACTCCATGTTCAAGCACCAAAGTCTGCAACTGAATCCTCCTGTCCTGGCCAATTCTGTTTGTCCACCTGGAGAATCCATTTGGGGCTGTGTGAGTAACTCAGTCTGCAGCCCTGGCTGCTTCCTTCACCAGCAGCTCACCCACTGGAAGGATCTGGCTCCTCTCCCTTCTCCAGAAGATGCATCTCTAGATGTCACCTGTCATCCAGGCTCAACTTTACTCCTTCCTTTGACATACTTGGGCTGCAGAAGAAGCCAAGCCTAACATGGATTGGGCTTTTTATGTTTGTTTGTTTCAGATTTAACATTCTAAAAGTTCTTTACAGCTGCTTTCCAGGAGTCCCTGGTGGAATCCTCCTGAGATCTCTGCTGCTTTCTTCTCCCTCTTCACAGTGCTTTAGGTTCAGTAGATCAAAGCTGTTCTTCCCTTTTCAAGAGCTGAGATTCCACGAGGTCATGTGCAGCTGGGTTGTACTATTCTGACTGAGGCACTAATTACCTCTGTTGTAATTAGGAAGCTCTAATCAGCAGCACTATTGGTGGTAGCAATGAGGGTGCCACTGCATCTTCTCCCTCTGCCTCCTCCCTGGGAGTGGGAAGCCTTTTTGTCTGCTTTCTAAGCAGAAAACCTGAATTGCAGAGGTTTAATGGTGTCATTAGTCTTGCAGCAGGCCTGCTGGGGCTGGCCCTTGGGAATATGCCATGAAACCCAAGACCAGGAGGCACATTACATGATGCTCCAGCTCAGATCTCTGCTTTTATATAGGAAAGTTAATCAGAGACTCAGGGGATGAAGACTGGGGTTTTTTTTTTACTATTTGTTCCTTTTTGGTTGCTGTGACAGTGTTTTTAATTTCACAGCAGCATGGATAAAGCACTTGTAAGAGTTTCATCGGTGTACAATCTTTTCCTGACCCTGGTGGTTACTCATGAGTTGACCTTGTCTCTTTTGTGGCTGAGGGGGCTCTTGAATCTCCCTGAAGTGGCTGTTCCAGTGCATATTTGCACTGAGATTTATTTTCCTGCTTCCACCCACCAAGGTGATAAGCAACAATCATCCATTTTCCTGGTGACTTTAAGCACCGACCACTCTCGAGAAGAAAAATGTGACAGGCTGCTTGGCATGTGGTTTCCATGATGAATGTCCTTCCCTGGATTTCTGTCTGTTCCCACTGTCTCAGCTCTTCAGCACTGTCATGTTGTAACTAAAACTCAGGGTAAGTCACCTACCTACCCAGGTAGAGCTCAGCTCCTCCAAAGCATCATCTCCTGTGTGTAACAGTGTCCCACCCTCCAACCTTCCTCCTCTCAATGCTCCTCTGGACAGAGATGGAAGATTAAGATTTTCCAGGACTTTTGGGAAGAGCCAAGGATGAGAAGGGGTGAGTGCTGTACCCATTCCAGAGCTGACCCAAGCGTGGAGGGCCAGCTGTGAAGAAAGTTCTGGAGGTAAAGTTGGGCAGGAGGCAGAGTTTAGGTTTTCTTTGTGGTGAATTTGGGAGATTGATTTGGCTTTTAAATATTTTTTTAGGTGTAATATGGCATTTTGATATGTTTTTCCCCCTTTCCTTTGATTATGTTCTGAAATGTTATTGAAACTCAAACAGAAATTCAGGGATTTTTCCAGTTACTGTAAATGGGGGATATTTCAGTTCCTGAATGGTGGTGGATGTAGTGGAATAGAGACAAGAGATTTGATTACTACATCGGATAAAGAAAAGCAGTCTCCTGACATCTTCCAGCTTCCTTAAATCTCCTGGAGCCAGGAGAAAGAACAAGGGATGCATTCTTCTGCCAGGAGGACATGCACCAAGACCCTCCAATCTTCAACCTGGATGATTTAGTCACAGCTCTGTGGCACTCAGAAGGCATTCAGAGAGCAGGGATAACTGTCTTCTCCTGGAAGTTACCTTGCCAGCTTCTCCAGCAGTGCCAAGCCTGCCAGCTCCAGGGAGCAGGTGACTTGAACCTCAGAACATCCCTCCCTGGTGTCTCCTCAAAAGCTTGGCATAGCTGTGCAGAAACTACTGAAGATTTGCAACTTAGCCCCATTTCTCCCTCATGTTTGGGTGTGTTTCAAGTGGAGATTAAAGGGACCAGCCTGAGGTGGCTCTTCCAGTCCTGAGGCCAAGCAGGAGCTGGCAGAGGATGAAAGGTTTGTGAGGAAAGCTCTCCCTTGCCTGCTCCCGAGGGGAGAGGGAGAGGTGCCACGACTCATCTGCTGTCCTTCCTGCCCTCTGTGGTCCTCCATGGAGCTCCCTGCTGGTTGTTCCCTCCTGCTGCCAGCCCTGCTCTGGGAAATCTGTGGTGACAGGAGCCTGTAACTCAGGCAGCATAGCCCCTGCCTGGCTATTTGACTGCGTGTTGTCACCTTGTGCTGTCTGATCTCCTCCCTCCCCCTCCAGAGAGAGATCCAGACTGAGAGGAGGTCTGTGGCCCCAACCAGCAGGCACTGAACCAGAAATGAGAAGATTAGAAAGGAAGAGGGAGAAAATCATCCACCCAGCAGACACGTGCAGGGTCCCTGCTCATCCAGTGCTGGATACTGAGCAGGAGACGGTGCCTCCGAGCGACCTCTCGGCTGCCTCTGATTTCAAGGATGGGGGGTCATGGGCTGTGCTGTCAGGTGGGGGGGACAGGAGAGGGGAGTCAGGAGACTGGGATGTGCTGCCAAAATCAAGATAAGGGCTCAGCTGATGGCAGCTCTCAGTTGAGTGGCTGGTAGCAGCGTGTGCTGCAGTGCTGAGCCAAGTTGTCCCTGCAGTCCCTTCTCTGCGGGTCACACGGTCCTGCCAGCTGAAGGAGAAGTGTCAGCTTTGAAGGGTAGACTCTGAATACAAAGATGCCTCTTGCACTTTCAGCTTTGTTTCTCCCCCCCCTTTCTTCTGCCTCCCTGCCATCTCTTGCTCCTTGCTGGCTTTTGAGGAGCACGGATGGGCGATGAACAGGTGATGAGATGGGATTTCAGCCAAGGACAGTGGTTCAGGTAACAACTGACAATTAACTGAGGATTTGAAGGACACAGCAGAGTTAAGATGTCAGAGGAAAGAATGAAACCACTGTGTACAAGAGGGACTAAAGCCTGAGCCTGTGTTTAACCATATGGATGAAGCTATTGTGGGAGCCACTCCAGGGTGTGCTCTGAGGGGTTGCAGAGGCTGGTGCAGAGCCCCATACGTGGCAGATGGGCACATACATCTCCCAGGGGGGCATCAGAAACTTCTCTGAGGTGATACAGATTAGCTTGGGGAAAGCCCCAGATGGGTGTCTTAGGGTAGTTGGCTGCACTGGTGTCTCAGAATCATTTCAAACTAGATGCACTTGGGCAAGACTTTTTGCAATGGTTGGATGAACCTTGTTTTCTGACTCCCCTGGACAGTCTTGTTCCAATGATTTGCTATCAAGATCCTCACTTGCCATGTGATTTTACCAAATGGCAGGGTCATTGTTCTCCTCAACCCAGAGCATCTGAGCACCCACCCTCTTTTGTAGCTCTTAGCTTGACTTGTGCTCATCAGATTCACAGATGTTAGGGGTTGGAGGGGACCTAGAAGATAATCTAGTCCAACGCCCCTGCCAGAGAAGGATCACCTAGACCAAGTCACCCAGGAGACATATTAAGCCTGGGAAAACTCCAAGAAAGGCTAACAGGGAAGGGTAGATCTCCTCCAACACCAAGAGTGTCTCTGATGTAATGTTGTGTAATAGAGGAAATTCTGCTGTGCTGTGGGGATGGATGGATGAAGGGGTGAATGGATGGAGGAAGGATTTTAGCGTCGGGGTTAATAATTTGTATTTTCTGCCTGGACAGAGGTTTGTGATGGTGTGTCTGGATCCCCTCAGAATGGGTGTAGTGTGGCCCACGTGGGTTTGCAGCTCTCCCTCAGGATGAGGGGCAGAGAAACAACCGAGCTACCATCAGACCAGTAGCTGTTGGACAACAACAGGCCGCACAGGTTTCCTCTCACTACTGCTCGTTGACTTCACGAGCTTTGTGAATCCACCTGGAAGCCAGAAGGAGGGCTGTGTGTTTTCCCTGACCACTGGTGACATCTTCTCACTCTCCTCTCCCCGTAGTGAATTCGCCAAAGAGCGCGAGCGGGTGGAAAACCGTCGAGCTTTCCTCAAGCTCCGGAGGCAGCAGCAGATTGAACGGGAGCTGAACGGCTACTTGGAGTGGATCTTCAAAGCAGGTAAGGCAAGACATCTCCTGGATTTCCTCAGGATGTTTTGTGGTGACTTAGGATGAGGGTTCCTTAACCAGCCCTTGGTGTTGCTGGCCGTCGAGGTGACCCAAGACTGGAGAGGGCCCAGCCAGCACCTCTTGGTTTTGTTGGGCTTGTTTCTGAGCAGTCAAACTCAAGTTCTTGCAAAGGATCTCAGTTTGGTTAAGCAAAAAGAAAGGAGCTGAGCCAACTTTATTGCTGACATCAAAGCAATTGTCTTAATACAGGATAATAGAAAAAGCAATAGAGTGCCCAGAGTCTCCACAGTGGGGAGGCTGTTCCCTTATCTGACTCATTTCTGGTTTATTTACTTTCCAGCCCAGCTGTTTTATAAGCCTCTCTTGCTATGATGGGGAAATACACCAGAGTGTCATTTTTATGAGCTACAGAGCTCACTTGCATCATACTCACCCTGGCACATATTAATATTGCTTTAGAACTATTAGAACTGAACGTTGCACTTTATTGCAAGCCGTGAGCAACTTTAACAAGCACCCAAATGCACTAATTTAACACAAAATAGCTTTATTTTTCCTCTTTTATTGGCCAGTAAAGATTACCAGTATCCCTCTCACAGAGTAGCTGAGATATATACATTGATGAAACCAGAATGTAAACCACAGTGCAAATCATTCAAGTAGCATGAACAGAACTTCTGGGGCTAATTTACTTCTCTGCTTTTGTGAGAAGACGAAATGTGAAAATAATGCTTTTTAAAACAACAATGGGGAGAACAGGTGGTTTCTCAAGATTTCCAGGTGCTTTCTAGGCAGGTTCACTTCATCCTTATCCCCTAAATGAAGAAACTGAGGTTCATTGTTAGTGACTTTCCTGCTGTCAGCCAGTAGACCAGTGGCAGAACTGGCACGCTGAGGTGCTCCTAAGCCATGGATTGGCACCATACTAAAAGCCATGCCACTGTTACTTGTTTTGAAAGCCATACTGATGCTAGAGGCCTGATGTGCTAAAATGTGCTTGTGCAAGCAGGGAATTGTATGGTGGCAGCAACTCATTGCAGAAGGTGAGCACAACACAAGGTCAGAGCATCCTGGTGCTGTTCTGGCACAGAACAGGGTGGCTCCTCACCTGGATTTACAATTTTTGGTGTAAGTGCACAGCCCAGGGGCTGGTATCTGGGAGAGCATTTTCACATGGCTCCTGCTGCTTTGCTTCTGCTTTTCTCCTTGTCACTGTTCTGCCAGCCTGGACCAGGGGTCCTGCTCAGGTCCCTTGGGAGGAGGGAGTGTGTGTGTGTGTGGGGGGGGGTAACTGCAGGACCTCCCTAAGAGACTGGGTGTGAGTTTTGACAAAAAAAAAAAGACTGAAGGGTTGAAATGTAAGCTAGGAAGGAGCAGCAGCAGGTTATATGGTGGTTTGAACATGTTATACCCCATAGCACTGTTCAGACTGACAGCTGAATGCTGCTTGTTGGGTTTTTATTCACTGTGACTTTCACAGCAGCTGTCCTCAACTGGGGAACCACCCCTTGTTCTGTGGTTCTGTTGGATTAAAAAAAAAAAATAAATAAATTCATTTTTCTTTCCATTTATAAGTTGTCTTCCCATTTGTTTACAGCTTTTGTGCTGCCTCAAATTCCAATTAATTAATGGCTTAGCCAGTGGCTGGAGCAGAGTGCTCTGTGCTTCTCCCTTGGATCTAGTGCCATTTTGCTTTTAAGGCTCCTGGGATTTCTCAGTCTCTAAATCCTGATGTCCTCATCAGAAAAAATAAAGCTGAGAATTCCCTTGCAGGCATGTGGGTTGCTTCATTTCATTGTGGTGACTGTTGTGCCAAGAACTGTGCAGAGGTCACGAGCTGAACTTGCCTGAAAGTTGAGGTGGGGAAGTCGTAAAACCCCCAGCCAGTCTCTGCTTCAGCTTTGCACCCCTGTGGGAATGGCTATTCTATTTCTGTCTTGCCACTGCTGAATAAATTCCATGGTATAAATAATTGGTATAGAGGGAAACTGCTGTAAAATGCCCATCTTTTTATTTTGTCTAATGACCCAAGTTCCAGAAGGTTTTCCAGACTGGGGAAGCGTGTGCAAAATAGCTGAACCAGGGGATAATAAAAATATCCTGTAAGGGCATTGTTGAAAATACAATAGGAATATTAAAAAAGGCTTCCTGGTAGAGCTGAATAATAGCAATAATTAAAATCAGTTTAGCAGTGTTAGTAAATCTTTGACTACAAAAGGCAGCATGAAAATTAATCAAGAGAGAGAGGAGTGTTTAGAATCCAGGCTCTGAAATCTGGGACTGTGCTGTCAATGAGCATTTCCCAGGCTGCTTTTTACAAGCCAGGATTTCAGCTAGGAAATGATCATGAAATTTCCCAACTAGATAATGAATCTTCCTTGTCCAAGACTGTGTGTGGGACAAGGGCCAAAGCAAACTGCTTGGGGAGGGGGAGGAAGACATCTGGGGAGCACAGCCCCAGCCAGTCCAGCCTGTATGGAAACCTCCTGGGACAGCCCTAGGCAGGGAGATGTAATAAGCAGTTTGCAGAAAAGAAAGAGCAAAAGCTCTTCTTATCCTGCTCTGATGGAATTCAGAAGGATCTCGTTGTTATTCACACAGATATCTAATTGTTTTTCAATCCCTCCAGCATCCTTGACTTCCCTGACTCTCGTAGTGAGGAGTTCCACGTGGAAATTGTTGGTTTAATTTTAAACAGCAGACCAACCCACTGAAGAGTGTCCTGCCCTCCCTATGGAATATGCTGCCTTTCCCCAGCTAGAGGAGTTGCTCAGGAGTGCACATTGGATTCCTTTTTATTACTTTTCTGTCTCTGATCTCTCTCTACCTGGTTTCATCTTTTTTTTTTTTTTTTTTTTTCCTGCTCTAAAGCATGCAGAACCAATCTGTTCAATCCCCTCTCTTCCCATGGAAGGCTCTGCAGGCTTCTAATATTTATAGTATCTTCTCTGAGCATTTTGTTTGTTCTTGGTTTGGGGTTTTTTTTTTCCTCATTTATTTTTGAAGCAAGGTAGGAATAGTGAAAAGCTGCATTCCAGTGATTCATACAATGGCATCTTAATACTTCATCTGGTTGCTTTTGCTCTGATGTTTTATATATTCTGAGGAGTTGCTGGAAAGGAGCTCTCAGTAGTGCTCAAGTTTTGACCTCAAGGGCTATATATAACTGGTTTAGGACTAAAGAAAGTATTTGAGTGATTAAAAATAATTAATTCATCCATCCACTGCCTCCCCTTTGTCAACAGTGCTTTGAATTCAAAATCATTTCTTGGCCACTCTTGAGTGTCTTCAGGGCTTCTCACACTGCACTGTTTGCCAGTTGTGTTCTCTTGGCTGTACCAGTTGCATTCAGAAGGTGGTTCAGATCAAATCTGGGGCTTGTTTCCTACCAACCCCTCCTTATGCTGAAATTGTAGACTGTTTAGTCCTCCAGAAGAAAAGAATGGGTGTTTGTTTTCTGCCTCTGAACTGCTGACTTGAGCAGGTTCCAGACCTGCCCTAATGACTTGTCTTACATCTCTGTTGTAAGAATGAAACTTGTTTAATAGCCTGGTTCTTGAATAACTGACTTTGTCATTTTTCTTTTTTTTTTTTTTCTGGTAGTATGTATTTTATTTATTTATTTTATGAAAAGGAAGAAAATATGGAGAAGAAGTGCTTGGGAAATTTTCAAGGAGGTACCTTGGCACAGCTGAAAGATTTTGGTGCCAGCTCACTATTGATAAATCACCAGAAGTGCAGTTGTGCAAGACTTGGAAGAAAAAAAGAGTCTGACCAATTCCCTTAGATTTTGCCCTGAGTTTCTTCACTTAGGGTTATTCAGAGCCCAGGTATGAAGTTTCTGCCTGTGCTTATTTCATGGAGGTTGGTCCCCCAGGTCAGCAGTGACAGGAGGAGAGGAGCTGGGCTGCAGTTGCACCAGGGCAGGGTTGGGTTGGATATTAGGGATTTTTTTTTTCCTGAGAGGCCCTGGCACAGGCTGCCCAGGGAGGGGGTGGAATCACCATCCCTGGAGAGGTTAAAAAACCCATTCAGATGTGGCACTTCAGGACAGGGTTTAGTTTGTGGTCCTGATAATGTTTAGTAGACAGTTGGACTTGATCTTGAAAGTAATTTCCAACCTTAACGATTCTATGAGACTATGAAATATTGTGCCACCTTAAATGACTTATAAATGTGTAAGTATCACCAAATCTAGAAGATTTTCAGTTTTATAAGACTAGTGTGAGTTACAGGCCAGAAGGCAATGATCAGATCCTATCATTTCTTGTATCTCACAGAATTTAGGCCAATGATTCGTGTGGTTAATTGGTAAGTCAAGCTCATAAACATTGACTCTCTGTATCACTTAGAAGTGAACTGTATGGATCAGATAGAAACAGGCCTGTATCTTAAATAGAATCTTGAAGAAGAAAATCCACTGGTTTTTAGTCAATACTTCAAAGGGACTGAGCCTTCCCACCACTGGAATTCAGCTGGTGTAGGTGTAAAAAGCTCTGTGGTGCTTCCCTAGGCACAAGACAACTGTTCTCTCCCCAAACACCTCTTCAGTTCAGCCAATGTCAAATAGAGTCTTGGTGGTGGTGAGGAAAACCCACCCAGCTCCACTTGCTCTGTGCTGGGACAGGCTCTGCTCTGTGTTCTGTGTTTTCATCAGGCTCTGTGAGAAGGCAGGAGTGAGTCCATTTGAAATTGGGGCTTTTAGAGGAATTAAAAAGTGGTGAAACCCAAGCAATGTAATCTGTGCAAATGATTTAGCCATCATCTCTGCTTTCTCCAGTAAACTCCAGGGGCACCAGGTTTCCCTGCTGCTTTGCCATGCTCTTCAGCTTGCCAGTCCCTCAGTGTAGGGTCTGCCTTGATTCCCTCCTGTGAAACTTGCTGCGTGTTGTCAGTATTAATCACCAGCATTTGATCTCCCTGCTGAGACACCTCTCACTGAGATCCTCGTGAGCCCCTCTGCCTTTGGAGGCTTGAAGCTGCTGATCTGATACTGTCTCCTTGTTGGATGTTTCCTCCAGTGCAGAGACCCTGTTGTTTGGAGGATTGTCAGGTATCCTAATTATCTTCTGCCAGTCTCTGTGTTTGGAGTGGTGACTCGAGGCAATACAACTTCTGTTCCTCTGCTTAGGATGCTGTATGGTTAATAAAGAAATAAATAGATGCTAGCAGTGATGCCTGGGCTGCTGAGCTGGCTTTTTAGCAGGCTTTAGAAACCATGCAAAGCCTCACTAGGGTAGATGTCGTGCTTTGGTTTCCCAGAGGATGCAAAGCAGGAGGGAACAGGAGAGCAGTGGTGGAGGAGGGTCAGGATTGCAGAGCTGACACTCTCCTCCTGTTCACTGAAGGGAACAGCAAAATGGAGCCCTGCTGAGACATGTCTATGGATGGAGATATGTCTGAGCACCAACTCTCCTTCTCTGGAGACAATAAAACCCACCTGGATCTGTTCCTGTGTGTCCTACCCTGGGTGACCCTGCAGGGGGGTTGGACTCAATCTTTTGAGGTCTCTTCCATCCCTGAACATTCTGTGAGTGACTCTGTGATTTTTGGGATTTCATATTCACTGTTAATTGCCATTGACTCCCTCAATGTTTTTAGCCCTCAAGCACCAACCAGTTTATCTTTTTCCTGGGCAAGACCTGGGATGAACCTTCAGGTTTCTGAGGTGCCACTTTGAAAGAAGTCTCTTGAGCTGTCTAAAAAGAGCCCATTTCACTTTTCTGACCTGTCTTTGGGAAACTCAGAAAACACCTGAATTCTATTGGCTTGTAGGGTTTTGGAAGAGTTTGATGCTTTTGAAAGCGCAGATTTTTAGCTCACCTGACATATTTAACCCTCTCTCATCCCCCCTTTCTTCCTGTCTCTGCTGCACTAATATTCTCCTCTGCTTAGGTTTCCAGTTTTGCCCAGTCCTGAATATTATTTTTCAGCCTTCTCAGTTTGCTGTCTTATTAATGTATCACTTACTCTCTCCCTCAGATGATTAATAACAAGATTATATAAGCCTTGTGTGGCTGTGCTGATCCCTCTTGTATTCTGCTAGACATCTTTCAGCTACACACTTTGATGTTTGGCCTGTGGCTTGTTTGGGTTTTATATATATATATTTTTTTTTTTTTTTTTTTCCATTAGCCTAGGCTGGCTTCAATGGACTTGAAAGCAAAATTTTGTGGGAACACAGTGTCAGAGGTTTTAGCAAGATCCCAAATCACATCTCTGCCAAGCACGTGAAAGAATGGCATTTATAATAATGCAGGGAAGCAGACAGTTTACCAGCTGCCAGCTCCACAGCTTGTTATCTTTGGATTGTCCTTTATAAAACCCTCACCTCGTTGTACAGCAGCTAGTTAAAATCTGTGGGTCAGGCTGTGGGAAATGTGTGTATTCAGGTGTTGGTGCAGTGAGACTGCTGCAAATAGACTTGGGTGATGGCATTTGCATTGTGAAACCTCAGGAAATTTGGTTGTCTATCATACAGATAAAAGTGATTCTATTTTGGAAGGCTGTTTTTGGTGGGGTTTTTTTAGTATTTTCTGAATTCTTTTTCTGCTGGGGAGTATAAATTTGTATTTTGGAGATGAATTACTCAAGAAAGGAAAACCAGCAGTGGGGTTCCTGCATGTATTGCACAACCTGGGCTGTGCTGGTCCAAAGTCCCCCGAGGATGCTTCACTGTGGCTTTTAATTGGGCAAAGATCTGATTCACTGGCTGTTTGGTGACATTGTCGCCTGTGGGGTGGCACAGCTGACACGCAGCAGCTGGTCCTGTGCCATGAGACACAGATTCCACTTCCCAAGGGGCGAGTCTTGATCTTATTGATGGAGACAAGGGAGCAGCAATGGGTGCAGAACATCTTATCAGTGTTTCCTGCGTGGCTGGGCATGAGGGATCATCCTCAGGCTTGTGGAGACCTTTGATCTTGCTGGGGTCTGATGGAAGGTTCTTGGTCTCTTGCTTGGGAAAGAAATTGGAGTGGGTGGTTGATTGTGAAGAGGATGATCATGGAGGAAGTTCTGTGGTCTTCCAGTGGTGTTCCCAGCCTCCTCCCCCTGTGCAGGAGCGGCACAGCGTAGGAAACACGGCTCTCTGAGCTATCCCTTCCTTCACAGATGTGGTGTCACTGGGGGATGGGGTGAGGCCGGTGGCAGCTGGGACAGATGCTCAGCTGCTTTTAGAGCAGGGGTGGGATCAATCCGAGGTTGACCCTGGCTGTTTTTCCTTTCACAGAGGAGGTCATGCTGGCCGAGGAAGACAAGAACGCGGAAGAGAAATCTCCTCTGGACGGTAGGTGGCTTTGCTGTGCAGTTTTCCTCCTGTGCCACGTGAGAGGTTCACCTGCTGCACGCTGCCATGGCTTTCCATTGTAACCAGGAGGGCGTGAGGAACACGCCCTTGCATGCACTTGGCAGAAGTTTGAGCTAAAGAATCCCTTCTCCCGTATCGGGTCTTTCCGAGGTCGCAGGTGCCCGACGAGCAGGGATGTGACAACACCACTCTGGGCTGGGGATCTGCCCTCGGGGGCGGGCGGTCCCTCTGCCTCCCGTGGGACCGCGGCGTGACGGGGACGCCCGTCAGGCTCTGCCTGGCACGGCTGGGGCAGGGGTAGGCTGCAGAGCGGGTGCCAGCGGAGAAACGCATCGACCGAGACAAGGCAGGGCTCGAAACCCAGGCTTCCAAATGGCTTTGACAAAGAGACTAAGACCCCTGTTACTTGTAAGCAGTAAGACATAACAGGGGGTGGTGATCCTACCTTCCGACGTGTGACCCTAGCGCTGCAGGACGGCTGGAGGTAACCGAGCTTCGGATGCAGGTGCAGCGAGGCTCCGGGCACCGCTCTCCCTGCCCCTCCAGACCGACCAGCTCTTAGGACGCGCCAGCCAGTCAAAGTTCAGTTAAAGATTCTTCCCTCTCCCTTTTCTGACCATCTTTCGTCCTCCCATGTCTCCTCCTTTCCCTTCCCCTCCCTTTCCCTCCTCTTTTTTTTTCTCCTCCCATTCACTGTCAGGGAGGGCCGCCTCGGAAGGGCCGATTCACCAAGGCACGGCACCGGCAGAGACTAGCAGCGGCAGCAGCTACAACAGTGAGTGGATTGCAAATCACCAGGGGCTTAGGTGGGACAGTGCTTCTCCCCCGCCACCCCACGTGCCCAGGTCACCAGAGATGCTCCCCAGGGTGGTTTTTGGCACCTCCCCTTCGCTTTTGGGGCGTCGGGCGCCCGGCCGCTCGCCTGCCTTGGCCAACCTGGTGACCTGTGCTCGAGGAGGGCTGGGGGATGGAAGAGCTGGGGCTGAAGAAGGTCAGGGCTTGAGGTGTGCTTGGCAATCTCGCTGCGTGGGTGCGGGTGTGCGTGTGCTCTGGGGAAGTTTGTCCTGCACGTGGATGCAGCCAGTTAGTGTCGAGCTGAAATGAGTGTCTGGAAGAGTAGGCTGAAAAGCTGAGTGGTACAAGCAATCTTAGAGGTGGGTGCCCTGGGATAGGATGAGAAGTAATGGTAGCAAGGTGAAATGGGGGAAGTTCCACCTCAGCATGAGGAAAAACTTCTTCACTGTGAGAGTGACAGAGCCTGGAACTTGTGGAGGCTCCTTCTCTAGACTTTCCAGACCCACCTGGATCTGTTCCTGTGTGGCCTGCCCTGGGTGACCCTGCTCTGGCAGGGGGGTTGGACTCGATGATCTCCAGAGGTCCCTTCCAACCCCCTACCCTTCTGTGATTCTATGCAGGCCATGGAGTAAAGACCCAGGTATACTGAGGCTCCCTCTATACTAGTAAGCTAAAGGAGCCTGGCAATGTTCCCAGCCTTGAAGCCAACTGGTATTGTGTGCAGCCCACATCTCAGCTGCTAAATTGTCTTAGTCTCCAAAACGTTGCATCCAAGGTGTCTGTAGAGATGGCAAAACCAAACTGCTAAACACGTGCAGGAGTTCTGGTGGGGAGGAGATGAAGAAGAAGGTGTTCAATTCATCCAGGGAGTAATGTAAAACTTCACTCCCAGGGCTGTTTGTGTTCCAGTGTTGGGAATGGCCCTGGGCATTCTGGAATGTACTGGGACAGATGCAGCCTGAAGGACCCAAAAGCTGGTGTTGCTGTGACTGGAGATTCAGCCTCCTGCTGGGTGGGAAGAAAAGAGCAAAAGCATTTATCTGCACAAAACTGGATCCAGAGCACAGGTTCAGAGCATCCTCACCTCCTCCAGCCTCTCCGAACCTGGGTGATGTGCTGGGTGTTTCTTTGACATGACAGAAGCTTTTTCTTTGACATGACAGAAGCTCATCCCTTTCTCTGTCTAGGCAGGGAAATTCGTGTAGGGTGAGGGGTTCCTCTGGTGCTCCCCCCCACCCTGGGCAGTCACTGCAGAGTGAGTGGGTTTGCTGTGTGTGCCACTGACCAGTATGTATCACCACACCGTGGGGTGTCTTACTGCTGATAGCAAACGGTGCTTAGTTACTGTCTGTCTTGAACCTGTTGCCAAACTGTGTCGACGTATTCTTTGTTCTGCTAAGTTCTGAAGGTTTTGCAGGTAGGTGGTGATGGGAGCAGCCTCCACACTGCTCCTGTGTGTGTCCCCCTTTGTGCACTGGCTGAATGGTGCAGAGCTCTCTGAGCCTTAGGCTGCAGTTCTCTTGCCCTGTCGAGCAAAACGCCGGAGCGACGTTTGCCCTCCCCGCGAAAGCTGTGGTTGGACAGAGCGTGTTTCCAAAGAGTTACGCCATCCCCGGAGGGAAGGAATTGTTCAGTGGGTGCTATTAAGAGTATATCTGCTGATTTTGCTTTCCACGTTCTGCTCCTGGAGGCATTGCTGTGTGCTAAAGGGTATCTGAGCACTGTCAGCGCTGACTCCTTAATGGTGCACGCTGTAAACAGCATTAATGCTCTTAATGGATAGAAGCACTCATCTCACAACCCACTGAGGCTCGGAAAGATTCAGTGACCCTGCCCAGCCTTTCTGCTGTGCTAAAAGGTCCCGCAGCTGCAGTGACTCCCCCACCCTCCTGCGTCTGCTGGGGTGAAGCATAATGTGCAGACCAGTGCCTGGCACACCTCTGAGGGCTGGAAAGTCACAGAACTCAACGCCCCCGGCGTCGGTGCATGCAGAGGCCCTGCCAGGTTGTAGGTTGTCTCATTTGCTCCAGCTTACCCTCGTGGGAGAGCTTGAAGCTGGCATTGGGAAATGATTGCTGGCCCTGGAGAGGGAAGGGAGGGGGTGAGAGAATCCCCTCCGAATGCTCACGGGGCATTTTCTCTTTAATTTGCACACAGTGTTGAAAAGAGCCGCCATAAAGAAGAGCAAAAACGACCTGATCCATGCTGAAGAAGGTGAGGACCATTTCACAGACATTTGCTCCGTTGGTGAGTACTGGCTTTGCATTCCCTGAGGTTCAGATCTCCAGCTAAAAGTGTTCATAGCCTGATTCCTCTGAGAGGCTCCTGTGCTCCAGAAGCTGCAGTTTCAAGATGGAGAAATATCGCTGCTCCTGCAGCAGCCACTTGACTTCCCCAGGCAAACACCTTGGTGGCTTCACCCTGTCCCCCAGGCTGCCCTGCTCAGCTCCTGCATGCTGCACCCTTTAAAAAGAGCCCCACCAAAATGCTTGGAGAATCCTTGCTGTGCTTCCCATGCTGTGATTCTGCTTGGAACATGCTCATTTATGCTGATGAAGCCCAACTATGTCAAATGGTGCTGCTAAGCCTCATCCGTGGTGGGATGGAGTGCAAGTGGACACTGTCACATCTGCCACTGGTGCTCTGCAGCCTTTGCCGTGTGTATGGTTGCTGGGAAGCACTGGGCAGTGGCCCTAATTCTCCCCTCCCTGCCTTAGAAGAAGGTCTTGAAGCAATTCTCCCCATTTTTAGAGCTTGATGTGCAGATACACACTGGTGTGCATACAGCTGCCCCCATACTCAGCACAGGGTGGTGCATCCTTCACAGTGTGGCACTGCTGGTGCCAATTCAGTATCTTCAGCTCTGCCAGGCTACAGAGGTGCTGAGTTAACAGAGCTCGTGCCCTGCTGAGAGGCTGCCAGGTGGAGGGGCAGGAGGCAGCTGTGGGCTTTGCAAGGGGAGGCAGGTGCTGAGCACACAGCACCCTGGCTGAGGACAGCTCTTTGGACATCAGCAGAAAGACATTTGGGTCTTCCTGGGCAGAAAGTCCTGGGCTTTTCTTTGCTTGTCTGGGAAGACATCATCTTGTCTGCTCGGGAGTGAGCTGGTTGGCTCCTCCCTGGCCCTGTTGTTGGAGCCTGTGTTTTGTTTTGCTGCTGAAGCAGCAGATGTTCTCATTATCTTCCAACGAAATGTCTTGGCACCCCAGTTACCACAAAGCAGCAAATCCTGGATGCCTAAGAGTAGCAGCACAAGCAGTACATTGGAGAGTACAATTCCACATGCACTTGCAAGCATGAGTGCCTCAAATGCTCTTTGGAAAGCTGGCATTAACATTTTAAGAGATTACAGCTGCTGGTGGATATTTATTTATTTATTGATGTATTTCTCCATTTATTTATTTCATTTCCCCTTCAAAGGGAGGCCTGGTTGAAGGAAATGAATGTTGCCCAGCATGTCACTGCCACCATCAGCCACAGTCCCCCAGGCTGAGCAGGCTGCAGGTTTGCTGGTTAAACTGCTGACCCCTCTCTGAGAGGTGTGTTGCTGAAAGAGGGTAAAAAAGCAGCAGGCAGGTGCATTTTTGGTTGGTTTTCTTCCAAGCAGCTCGGATCCCCGCATGGAAAACAAGGAATGGTCATTATTTATTTACTTTTTTTTGTTGTTTTTTTGGGAACATTTGTTCAGGGTTGCAATAATGATGAGCTCTTTGCATTGCCATCCAAGTCCCTCCAGGCTCTGGGCACCCATGCCACGCAAACAGATCTGTGAATTCAGCTTTTCAGGTGGCAACGGATGACGGAGCATCTGGACTCGTGGATAATGTGATGCAGAGCTGGGAACTGTCTCGGGAGCATATGGCAGGGAAAATAACAGCAGTGCTTTCCACCTTCTGCAAGTGCTTCACCCACTTGGGAGAAGTGTTTTGGATTTATTATTTTTTTTGATTCGGGGAACAAGGCAGAAAAGAAGAAGCAGATAAAGCAGATCCTTTTGCAGGCTCCTGAAAAGGCTGAAACCCTGCATCACATAAACAATCAGATCATATGGGCAATTATGCAGAAAGAATCTGTTTTTGAGAAAAGGGTTTTTTGGATGGGTTTCTAGAATGTCTTGCTGATAGGAGCAGAAGGAGCATGGAAGAACTAACAACATAATTACTGAGTGCACAGTGAAGATGCAGACCAGAGGGGTAGAGGCTTTGACAGGTCTCTTGCTGGCCGTTGACTGAAGATGTTGCACTTTAATTCAAACACAAGTACCTCAATGAGCCTGTTAATTGCTTTATAAAGCTCCACAGTGGTAAACACTTCCCACTGTGTTCTCTGGAGTTGTTGGTAACATTTTTTTTTTCTTTTCTTTCCTCCTCTCAGCCTTTCTTTCCACACTAATAAGTGAGCAGCAGTAGATGCTGGCTCCTTCTGGCTGCCCACCCTCTACACTGTGCCAGACACAAGACCACTCAGGTGCCAGACAGAGAAGCCTGGAGATGGGAATGTTTTCTATGTTAAATCAGTTTAAAAGCTGCTGTTTTTCTTCTCTGGAAGATCAGTAGAGAGGGGACAAAAGGGCAGCAGACTATTCCCCTGCAGATCTTGAGAGTAGAGAGTGGCTTGACTATCTGAGAGGGCTTTACTTGCTAGACACTATTACAATACAGTACAGCCTGGTTCTTAACCTGTGGTTCATTTTGTTGTCTTAGAGCAATAGATGAGCTCTATGATTGATTTTTTTTATTTTTTTTTTAACTGCCAGAGGGGGGATTATCAAAGTACCAGAACAACAGCACACTGAGCTTTTCTGCACAGAGCTGGTTCAAAGCCTGGCCAGGGCCAGCTCTGCATTTGGTGTGTTGGTGGGCAGCCAGAAATGGAAAATGGAGCAAAGAGGATTTTTATTTCTACTGGAGAGCTGGCACAGCACGCTCTTGTGTAGCCATGAGGCTTGGAGAACCCATTGCTGTCACATCTGGGTGCTTCATCCTTCAGGGTGAAAGGGGGTGAGGCTCCCACCCCTTCCAAGTATTACAATATAAGTGAGCCCATCCAAAACTTGGCTGCAGCAGCCGGAACCACTCGGTTCGTGTCCACTGACAGCACATGCAAGTCATCTGCTCTCACAGTGCTTGCTCCAAGTGCATGTCCTGGGCAGCCCTACTTCCTGAGATTGCTCCTTGCAATGTCAGGGGAAGGACGAGAGGAAATTATCCTGGCACAGCAAGCAGTTTGCCAGGGGTGCCAGGGCGGAGGGAAACGGGCAGTGGGTGGCCTGAGACAGTCACGACTTCCCCCACCTGCCATGGCCTCTGCTCCACGGGGGCTCCAAGGGACACGTGTGGCTTCAGGGCTCACGTGGGCTCATTTCTCCTGCCTCAGCACTGGCCCGAGATGGCCCTTGGATCGTGTGGGTGAACGGGGAGAGTTTACAGCAGAAATGGCTTCTACCCTCAGCTTCCTGTGGTTAAAACTGGTGACTCTATTCCAGGGTTGCAGAGCAGAGTGGAAGTGTAGCTGATAGCAGGGCAGAATTGGCACAAAGGAGCAGCCCTGCAGGGAGGCAGATTGGGCTCTCTGCTGTATGAGGTTACAGAGTAAAATAAGGAGACTTCACTCAATCCAGTAGGAAGGGCTGGGTCTTTACCTGGTCCTTTGAGCAGGGGAAATAGGGATCTGTCCTGTTGCCAGTTGCCCAGCTCTGAGGGCATGTGCTCCACACCACGGGCAGAAATACTGCTTGTGTCTGGTACTTTTCATCCCTCCAGTCACCCAGGAGCCCAAAAGTTATGTTAAAATGGGACAATCAAGATTCCTTCCAAAGATGGGAAACCCACTTTCTTTAGATGGTGGAACTGGGGCCATTCATTCATGAAGTTTTCAAATCCCAGCCTTCATCCCTCACGATGTCATTGCAAGCGAGATGCTCAGCCCGTGCTCAGCGTGCCCAGCTTTCTGCTCAGCTGCACTGCTGGTGCTTGGGAGAGGGGCTGTGTGCTCGGGAACATCCTCTGGCCTTTTTGCCCGCTGGCATGTGCTGTGGTGACTCTTCTTTCCATCCCAGGGTCTCCTTTTGCCCGGGCCAGTTTGAAGAGTGGGAAGAACGAGAGCTCATCCTACTTCAGGAGGAAAGAGAAGATGTTCCGCTTCTTCATCCGGCGCATGGTGAAAGCTCAGAGCTTCTACTGGGTTGTCCTCTGTGTGGTCGCCCTCAACACACTCTGTGTTGCCATGGTGCACTACGACCAGCCAGAGAAGCTCACCACTGCTCTGTGTGAGTACCCAGGGGGTTCCACTGCTCTTCTCGTGACATCTTGTGTTTCTGATCGCTCTGGGTGCTGCTCTCACCTCCCTGTGAGGTTCCCTTCCTCAGAGGGGGGTGAGGATGGCATTAATGGGGGGGGCTCTGGTAAGGCCAGAGTGATTGAGTCACACGATTCAGAAGAGAACCTGACAGAACATGATGCTGGTCTGAGATGGGAATGTTATCCTAAATGTTATCTGAAACTTCCCATGTAATCACGTTTGAATCCTGTAACACAGCAGGAGGGTTTGTTCCGTAGCAGGATTTAGGAAGGGGGAGGGGGAATGGCTCTGCACGTGGGTAGAGGCAGGTTTCTCTGCCTAATCAGTGTCTGCCCAGAGAATTCAAACCACTTTGCAATTGATCTGCATCCATGGGTGATGTTGTGGATGCACTTCAAGGCCTGCTGTGATGTCCTTGGAGTCATAGAGTCACAGGCTGGTTTGGGTGGGAAGGAACCTTTCAAGGTCACCCAGTCCAACCCCCCTGCAGGGAGCAGGGATCTGCACCCAGAGCAGGGTGCTCAGAGCCCCC
>JANHGL010003435.1:31576-47986 GCA_024611195.1 Ceyx melanurus | reverse complement strand
AGGGCCTCCCCACTCTCTCAGGGAAGAATTTCTTCCCAATATCCAATCTAACCCTCCCCTGATGCTGCTTCAGGCTGTTTCCTCTGGTTCCATCATCAGTAAATTGGGAGCAGAGCCCAAGCCCGACCTGGCTGCTCCCTCCTGTCAGGAGCTGCAGAGCAGTGAGGGCTCCTCTCAGTCTCCTCTTCTCCAGACTGAACACCCTCAGTTCCTCAGCCTCTCTCCACAAGGCATGCTTTCCACTTGGGGCAGCCAAAAGCAGTTTTGTGCACAGGGAAATACAAAATATTTGGACTTCACCTTACTTAGAAATCTTCACTGCTTGCCCCCTCCCTCTGTAATGCTCTTTCTTGGAGCAAGAAGTTCTTAGAGCATCCACAGACACATAGTAGAGAAGAAAGACTTGTCTTTAGGGCACGTGCTCTGCTCCTTGAGGGTGGCTGGCTGATCCCTGAAATAATTCCTGCAGCTGATGGGTGACAGCACAAACAGGGGGAAGAACACAGGTCAAGGTGTCTGTCCAGTTGTTATTGCCTCAGAGAGCATCCTCAGCTCTGCCTAGGCAGGCTGGTTAGTGTGGACTACTGATCTCTTTGCAAAAGTTCCATGAATAAATATATATATATATATATATATATATATATATATGATTTCTTTTTCACCTTTAATTTTTTTATTCCACTTCCAAAATAATCCAATTGGATTTTCAAAACCAACCTCCAGCCTGCTGGACTTGTTTATGTGCAGTCTAATTTGTGTTACCTGCAACCCCTGCAGGGCGTAGAAGAGTTCCCACTGATTTCCTTTTTCCATAAATGTTTAAGTGCACAAAAATCACTTTATGGCTATTCCCAGAAAGCAGGAACAGTTGTGAATTCATGGAAATGATGTGAAAGCAAGTTTGTGAACAGCATTTTGCATAATTGAGAGCCAGAGTTGAAAGCCCAGTGCCCTGGTTCCTATTCTCTGGTGTGAAGCCTGAGGAGCTCCCCTAGCACGGGTTAAACTCTGCCTCTGAATGATTGGAGTGCAGACCCTGCATTTAGGAAGCAGGTTTCTGTGTGCACTTCATGGCCTTGTGTCTCTGCTTGCTCTTAGCATCTTGCTGTCATCAGCAGCAGCCCTGCAGCCAGGCAGATTCCCTCTCTCAGCAGCTGACAGCTGGAATTTGCAATGGGTTTGAGCCTATTGGATGCTGTGGGACCTCATCACTACCACACACGTGGTGCTTTGGGCATTGTTGGGGGCTTTTGTGCTTCTTATTGTTGCTCTTTTCCCCCTTCTGTTGAGCACAAAGCTTCCTGTTTAGGAGCTTCACACGTGTGTTTTAATGTACTAAAATTGTTGGACTCTGCCATGAAGTCCTGATCTGCCCAAAGTCACTGGTGAAGAACAAGGATGGGAAGAAATTCAGAGTGGTACCAAATTAGCCTCTGGCATGACAAGGCTTATTTGAATCTGGGTGTTTTCCCTTATTGTGGTCAGGTTTTCTATTGTTCATGTGTTTGCTGATTACCCCAGGTTGGTGTCCAGTGCTCTGCAGAGCCAGGCTGTGCCTGGGCTCCCCTTGGTAAGGAGCAGAGTCCCCTTCAAGCTCTGGCCTCACTCACACGGGTTTGGTTATTGCTTCTGCTTGGGGCTGGTTGGTTTTTCTGGGCTTTGTGGCCATCTGAGTGGCTTGACTTTGTGGTCTTAGCAAGAAGGAAACCAGGAGGAGAGCCCACATGGTGCATGCAGCCCCCTGGGAAACCTCATGTTGGTTGTGCTGCTCTGTGCCTGGCATTTGGAGTCCCATTCCCACATCTGCAGCCAGTGATGTCCTGCAGCTCTTGGGAGCAAGGGAGCAGTGGATGGGGGTGCTTAGAGTTTCTGCTCCTGTCACACAGTCAGTGTGTTTGGGCTGGGGGGAGCTGAGCAAACCCTTTCTGTGTGAAGCAAAAGAAAGGAGTTAACTCTGGCAGGGGTGCCACTCAGGATGCTGAGCTTAGAGGACAGAGTTTGCTTAGGTCTGTGGGACCATGCAGCTGAAAATGGGCATCTCTGCATCACTTGGGGCTAGGTGATCTACAATGGGGCTATAGATGCTATACTAGGGGTACAGGGGCTATAGGCTGTACTGCTGTAATGGCTATACTGAGGCTTTAGGGTCCACACTGCATCTCTAGTGGCTGTACTGGAGCTACAGGGGCAAAACTGGAGCTAAAGGGGCATAATTGGGGCTACAGGGGATATAATGGTGCTATAGGAGCTGCAGAGGTGTTCTAGGGGCCATACTGTAGTTACAGGCTCCACAGTGGGTCTGTAGTGGCTGTACTAGGGCTGGTGGTGGAGTCACCATCCCTGGAGGGGTTTAAACTAGTAGATGTAGCTCTTAAGGCTGTGGGCTGGTGGAGAGAGAGATGTTGGGATGAAGGTTGGACTTGATGATCCTAGAAATCCTTTCCAACCAGAGTGATTCAATGAAAATGGAGAGGAGGGAGAAATTTTGAGGTGCTGGAACTTGGCTTTTACTGCCCCTGCCTGTGTGAGTGCTTGCAGTCAGAGGTGGGCAGCTGGTGAGTATCCAAGACAGGTCAGGAATGAGGCAATGATCCTCCCTCACCACTGGTCCTCACTTTTTCTCAGCCCATGGCAGAGAAGAAAGATGCATCCAGCCTGGGATGAGACTGTCCAGGGACAGGGGTTTGATGTCCAGCACTGATCTGCCACACTAATATGCTCATCCATTTTGCCCTAGAGACCATCCTGGGCTCCCCCAAGCTGCCTAGCTCCCCCAGACCTTACCTACCTCCCTGTGCAGGGCTGGACTCCCCATCCCCAGAAGGATGTAAAAGCCTTGGAGCTGAGGTGCTGAGTGGTGCCCTGGCAGAACTGGGTTAACGGTTTGACTTGATGCTCTTCAAGGTCTTTCCAACCTAAACAAATCTATGATTCTACTTTGTCTTGCCTGTGATTCACCCTTGCTTCTCTCCTGGTTTTCCCTGTGCAGATCCTGACTGGGGAAGACTGGAATGCAGTGATGTACCACGGGATAGAGTCGCAGGGAGGTGTCCGCTCGGGGATGTTCTCCTCCATTTACTTCATTGTCCTCACCCTGTTTGGTAACTGTATCCTTCAGCATCACCTTGTGCCTGTGGCAAAGTGTGGCACAAACCTTCCTGGGCTGGCAGAAATACCTAGTGATGGTTAAGTTCTCCCACCCTTATGCTTTTTCAAAGCAAATTGTTGCTATAATTATTCTCCTTACAGCACCCGGGGTGAGCTGTAGGTAAGTTGTCCAAGCTGGTGTCACTTTTCTGTGAGGATAGTCTTAATTCATTTTAATTTTCATGTCTTACCTTAAGAATATCCTATTGTGAGTTATCTTGGGAGAAATATGTCAGAGCAGGACCTCTGTCCCTGGAATATCTTCACAGACAGTTTGCAGCAGGTCAGCAGAAGGAAGAATTGCAATGGGTTTGATGCACAGATCAAGTTCCAGTCTCTTGGTGCCTTTGCCTACACAGCAGCTTAACCAGCTGTGTTACTCCAAATGCTTGAAATCATTTTGTCTCCACATTATGCTGAAAAATTCAGTGTAGATTTTGGGTTTCATGCTCTGGGAATATTCAGTCGTGTTCCAACACCTGACACGTGAAGTTTCTGAAGATGTTTTGTTCTTGCTCAGTCATGAAAATCTCTTGAGAACAATGGGAAACTGGGAGCTTGCATCCCCCCAGAACATCCCAGGGTGTCTGCTGGGGAATCAGCAGGGCTGTGATGTGTGTTAGGTCCCCTGAGAAGCTTAGAACGTTGCAGTCAGGTGGAGATGGGATTATCCAAGGGAGGCTGTGTTGTGCATGGAAATGAGTGAAGAGTTTCTCTGATCCCAGGGCTGGGTGTGATTTGTGGAGCCAGTGGAGAGCAGCAGTTGTGCTGGCTCTGTCCCTGCCTCGTGGGCAGGCTGCTAATGGGCCAGTGTTGTGTAGTGCTGCTCCCAGGAAGCAGGTACAGAGCTGCTGGTGTGAGCTGTTTGCTGGCTGCTGTGATGAGCTGCATGGGCCCCAACAGAGCATCCTTAAAACTGGAAATTTAGGAGCTGGGATGCGTGTGAAGCAGCCCAACTGGTTTGTCTGCTCTGTCAAACAAGGATAATGATGCAGAGTGTTGCTGCTCTGCTCGAGAGCTCTCTGGAGGCTTTTCCAGCACTGCCAACCTTCTTTTTGGTGCCATTGCCAGCACACTGCTTTTCCTAGGAGTCCTGTTTGGGCTGGCAGCACTGGCTGGGTGCAGAGGAGCAAGGGAAGGGTAGGTGGGAGGCAATGTGCTGAAGACAGAGTTGTTACAGACAGACCCCCGAGGCTGGCGAGTGGGTACCAGGAGAGGAGCTGTCAGCATCCTCGGACTGCAGGGCAGGGCTCTGGCCATTCGCCCCTCCCCAGGTCTCCCCGTTAGGAGGAGCTGAGGCAGGCAGGGTGGAGCAGACAGTGGCTGCTGTGTCCCGCCGGGATTCATCCCATCCCTGGTGCCTGGGCTGGCTCGGCAGCTCTGCTCAGACATCTCCCTGGTGGTGGGAAACATGCCCCCATCCAGAGACAAAGCTCTGGAAAACTGGGTCAATGGAGAGCTGGAAGAGGGTTGGGAGATCTCGAAATCCTCAGGGCTTGGCATTTGAAACTGAGATTAAGCTGTAATCAGGCTTGACAGCAGAGCTGAAAGAAGCTTTTAACTGTAGTGATGCTAAGATCCAGCAGTTTGGAGGAACAGGGTATAAATTGCCTTCTTGCCAGGGAGAGGGGGCTGCTCCCTTGTTCTTTAGGTTGCATTTCAAGGGAGGGAAGTTCAAGAGGAGGGAGGAAGGACCTGCTTCACCTCTGCCCTGAATTTGTAATTGCCTCTGCTTGCCCTGGCAGGGTGGAGAATTGAAACCTTACCCCCATTCTCCCCAGGTACCACCCTGGCAGAGAATCATAGATACTAGAGAACAGCTCTCTTGTTTTCCCTTCTGCTGTCCTGCTGCCAAGGGGATCCAAGAGGTGGTTTTCCTGGTGGCTGCTTCCCCAGGAGCATCTCTGGTGCCTCTTTCAGCCCCTTGCCCCCAGTCACACCCTGGTGGAACAGCTCTGCAAGGCACGAGCTCTGCTTTTAGCAAGGAGAGTGTGTTGGGTGTGATCCTTTATTTCTCCAGATGGAAGTCCTGCAGGTGGGGATGAGTTCACTGCAGGTGACTTTGTGTGAGCACAGAAAGAGGGGAGGGTTGGTTGGCAAGAGAAGGTTTCAAGGAGACCTTGCATGAGTCTTCTGGTGCTTAAAGGGGGCCTGTCAGGGAGCTGGGGAGGGTCTGCTCATTGGGGCGTGTAGGGGTAGGATTTGGGGCAAGTTTTAAATGGAAAAAGGATAAATTTAGATTAGATGTAAGAAATATTTACTGTGAGAGTGGTGAGAGCCTGGCTGGGGCTGCCCAGAGAGGTGGTGGCTGCCCCATCCCTGGCACCATCCCAGGGGAGGTTGGGGGGGCTCTGAGCACCCTGCTCTGGGTGCAGATGGCCCTGCTCCCTGCAGGGGGGTGGGACCAGATGAACTTTAATGTCCCTTCCCACCCAAACCATTCCATGATTCTAGGACAACAAAGAGTAACACCACTAAGAAACCCTTTTATAGTGTCCTGTAAGACTCCTTTCAGCAGCTTCTAGTGATCAGAGTTATAAACCTGAAGCAAATCTATTCTTTCCTCTGGAGATTTGCATCCTTGATGGAGAACTAAGACCTGGCCCAGATTGTCTTTGTAGAAACTCATTCTGAGAGCACCAGCTGCTTTCACAGAGGGCTGGAAAGAGCCTTTCTGCATCACCCCTAAACCTGTGGGCACCGTGGGCAGAACAGAGGGCTGCAGAGCGTGTGGTGGAGTGTGAAGGGTTAAATCTTTTCCTTGGCTGTTTACCGTGGGAATTGCAGCAGCAAGCCCACTAATGGTTGTGCTGCTGTTTCAAAGGGTATTTGGGTAAGGTCAGCGCAACCCTTGCTTTTCCCGAGCTGCAGTTGCCGTGCCTGGAGCAAGCAGCAGGCAGTCGTTTCTCTCCTGAGGGGAAAAGCTGATCTGTCTGACTTACCAGGGACTTCAGCTATTATAAACTGTCAAAGCATAAGCAGCAACGTCTGAAAAGAAAGTTTAGTTTGCCAGAAAGAGTCCCACGTTTTTGCAGGGAGGAAAATAATCATTAATGAGCAGCCTGGGCTAGTTGAGGGTGTCCCTGCTCCCTGCAGGGGGCTGCACTAGATGCCCTTTGGAGGCCCCTTCCAGCCCTAAACTTTCTCTGTTTCTATTATTAGCTTAATTATCACGTGAACTGTCTTTTCTGCTCTAAATCATCAATTTGCAAACATCTCCCCACCTCTGCCTTACAGAGCTCCCTCCAAAAGGCTTTCAAAATGTACTTTTAAAATGCAATGGGTGTTTTTTGTTTGTTTGTCAGGTGTTGATTTGCCACCAGCCTTTCCCAGACAGATGTTCTCTGAAGCTGAATTTCTTTATATGAGACTTTTTAGGTTTGTTTTCTTATATTTCTTACTGTTGAATTCAGTCCAAGTCCTTCTGGATGCTGATGAGCAAAAGACACTTTGGCTCCTCTGCTGGGCAGGGGTTTATTTTAAGTTTTTGGACATTGGTTTTTAGTGAGTCCAGGTTTAAGTGTTTAGGCAGAGCGGATCACATCTTGTTAGAGAATTGGCAGGTTTGGGTCAGAGCAGCAAATCCTGCTCTTTTTAAACATGAGAGACTTTTTCCTTCTCCCAGAGCTGCTCAGGGTGTTGAGATGTTCTTGTTGATGAAGAAGAAATGTGGAGGGGCTGCCAGCTTCCCCTGCTCCTCACCACAGCTCACTTGTTCCTCTGAATCCATTTATTTTTTCAATGGATTATTGCAAGGAAAAGCCAGAAATGCAGAGACATTGTTTCTGGAAATCAGAAGCCTCTCGTGTTTCATTCCCTGTTCCAGGGGGTCTGTTTGGAACCAGAGCTCCACATCTGAACTGGTTTAATGAATGTTGGATGATTGGAATAACAGCAGGATTTGGCCCCTTTTCTAGGAAATGACACCATGCCTGTATTCGTTGGGATCTGGTTAATTGATTAATTGATGCATCTGTTGGGGAGGGAGGAAAAACAAAAGAAAACCAAGAAACACTCCAGAGGAGCCTGAAATGAAAAACAGCAAGTGCCTGGAGGCCACTGCCCTTCCCCATGCCCTGCGGGAGAGTCCCACTTGGCATTGGCTGCTGGCTCAGCTGCCCAGCAAGGGTCTGCCTGGGTTATAGAAGCTGGAGTTTGGGTGATACCTGAGAAGCCCTGATCTCTGTAGAAAAGGGTTGAGAGAACTTTTTTGGGGCAGAAAAACCAAAGTCTGCCAGGTTGTGTCTGCTAAAAAGAAAAAAAAATACTATATTAGATTCTATTTCCAGGGGTTGATGATGTTCCACCAGACATTGGCTGGAGTGGTCACCTGGCTCCCCCAGGCACTCTGTCCTCACCCCACAGTCCTGCCTTCCCTGCTGCTCTGCTCTGGGCATTGCTTCCACCTCCCAGCCCCAACGAGGGGACACTTTAACCCCCCAGAATATCCTGGGGTTAGCTGTCTAAAGTGGCTGCAGTCATCTCAGTGGGCTGGTGGGAGCTCTGCTGGGGACAGTGCCACATGAAGCCAGGAGCAGAGCACTGCTGCTAAAGCCTCTGTCAGTCTCCAGAGGGGAAATCCTCAAATCCTCATGAGATCAGCTTCCTTCTGCTCTGCCTTCATATTCATGGAGCTTTACCCAGCTATGGGGCACCTGACTCCAGGTGATGTGCCAGAGCAAAATGCCTTTTCTTCTCAGAGAGCAGTTTGGACTCGTGGTTTGCTTTGCTGCCTCTCCTTTCATATGCAAAGGTATCTGATTTACTGCTCTTCTGGGGCTGCTTTGCAGGCAAGGAGCTGGAACAACAACAATAAAACATACAAAGGGACGAGTAATAGCTGAAATCATTAAGTGGAAAAAAATGAAAAGAAAATCTGAATAACTAATTCTAGGGAACTTTCCTGTCTCAGTGATACAATGCAGTGCTGTGCAGAGAGACCCTGGCTGGCGTGGGCACTGCTGGTTGTTTAGCTGGGCTATGTGCAATTTGGCCTGGACTAAGGGCTGGTTTCCCAGCAGAGCTCATTAGCTGGGGCTGGGTGTCCTGCTAACAGGTTCTTCTCTAACTCTGCTCTGTGGGATGCTGTGGCATTCAGGACAGAAGGTGTCTGTGGCTGTCTAATTGTCAGATCAAATTCAGTGTGAGAAGTCCTGATAGCTTCCTCCCACCGGTCTGTAATGCAGCAGTGACCTAAGCTTAGCTTTTTTTCCTGGTACACAATGTCTTTATGTAGCTGTGTGTATACATTATGCAAATATTGCCTTTAAAATGACTGATTTCCTGGAGCTCTCCCAGTTGTCCTTTGAAACAAGAGGGAAAACTGAAGGTGAAATCCTCTGTGTGTGGATGGGAGCATAGGTGTGGATTTTCTGCTGTGTTTCCAGTGACCACCACGTGCTCCCACCCTGGTTGCACCCACAGATAACATTGTAAAGCCCATCTGCTCAGCTTCTGTCTCCTCACTGGGAATATGCTGGGGAAGAGACAATTGGGTGCCCAGCCCCTGCTGTGCTGCAGAGCTGGCTCCCAGCAGAGGTGTGGGGGTTAGAATTGATGTGAGGGACCAACCCCACCAATGACAACCACTGGGGAAAGAAGGGTAGTGGCAGAAAAAGGGGAATATTTTCCTGTGTCTGCTGTGTGGAGATTTTTTTCCTTAGCTGCTCCCCAAAAGATACTCTCCTGAATGTCTTCTTGGCCATTGCTGTTGACAATCTGGCAAATGCCCAAGAGCTGACCAAGGTATGTATGAGATTTCTGGGTTTTCAAACTCCCCCCACATCTGCTGGGGCTAAAGCACTTGTTACTGACCCTTCCAGACACTCTGATGTCTCCTCTACAGCCTGTTCATCAGTATCTGTATTTACCACTTTGCATTGCAGAGGGACCTGGAGGTTCATCCTCCTTTGGGTTTGTTTCATTGCAGGCTTCTTCCAGGGAGTTATTTGAAGTTCTTTGGTTCCATTTGATCACGGAGTGGGCAGTGGGCACTGCCCACCTCACTGCCTCACAGAGGTGCAAAGGCATTGGGAGCATTTGATGTTTTCAGGAGCAGAGGTGAAGATATTAATGGGTTTGGGCCAACTCTTCTTTGTAGTACCCAGCAACAGAACAAGGAGCAATGGGGATAAACTGGAGCAGAGGAGGTTCCAGCTCAACATGAGGAGAAACTTCTTCCCTGTGAGGGTGGCAGAGCCTGGCAGGGGCTGCCCAGGGAGGTTGTGGAGTCTCCTGCTCTGGAGCCTTTCCAGCCCCCCCTGGATCTGTCCCTGTGTGTCCTGCCCTGGGTGCCCCTGCTCTGGCAGGGGGTTGGACTCAGTGATCTCTCCAGAGGTCCCTTCCAACCCCTTCTATTCTGTGATTCTATGACTTGGAGCTTAGACATGGGGTAGCCCAGGGGATATGTTACAGCTTCTGCTGCCTCACACTAACATCTCTTTGCTGATTTTCTGGATGAATCAAAGAACTGCTGTTCTCCAGTCACCTCCCTGGAAAACAACTTGCAGAGGCCACTGTGAAGATGTTCTTATCTTCCTGCTGCTCACCAGGCATAAGAGGCAGCAGAGGCACCAGCCCAGGCACAGGCAGAAAGCCAGGTCCTGGCAAGAGATGGCAATGACACCGATGTCACTGCTGTGTGCACAGATTTGTACCCTATGGGGACAACCTTCCAGCCCCAGTGTAGAGCAGGGAGGACTGGAAGTGCTGCAGTGTGCTCATGTTGTCACATCCTTCTGCTTTCTCATCCTTGCTTGCTCAGTTGTGTTTAGGAGGTGGCATTAGGTTTTGTTTGCACGTTTCTCACCGAGGGGATACAAACACAGCCACCCTGTTGCTGTGCTGCTGCCACCACCCTGAGTCCCAGTGACCTGCTGGTGGCAGAAGCAGCACTGTGTCCACCTTGGAGGGTGAGAGGATCACTGCCCATGTGCTCCTGCAGCAGCAGGTCAGGGAATTTTCTCTTTCTGGAGTTGTGGAGAGGTGCAGAGCTCAGGGATACACGAGCAAGCCCTTGGGTTGGGACAGGAAGATTTCTAGAGTCTCCTACCCAACTGCAGCTGTTGGATGCCAAAGCAGCCAACTCTTCCCAGTTCAAATCCACATCTCTCTTGCAGCCAGGCTTCATCAGCTCTCCTTTTCAGCTTCCAGCTTTGGCTGGAGCCTCATTTGCTGGCAGCAGACACCCAGAGCAGCCTGTACCAGGCAGCTGGTGGCTCTCGGGTGTGCAATAAATGTTCCTGTTCAGCCCATCTTCTGCATCCCTCCTCTCACATTGTAGCTCAGGGCTGTGGTTGGCTCTCAGTGTTTATTTCTGGGATGTTTTTCCCTCGCAGTAGCTGGTTCTGTTCTTCCTAAAGCCCATAGAATCTCCAGCCTAGAGGCATCATCCTTCCACCCTGTCCAGGAGATTTATGGGCATCCCTTGCGTGTGCTGAGAGAGGGGATCAAGCTCAGCACAATTCTTGGATATTGAAGCTCATCCTACTTCTTTCTTAATCCTTTTAGTGTTCTTCTTGTGAATATTTCAGCAGCTGACTGGGATGATTAGAAACCTGCCTTTGTTTATAGAGTATCATTAAACATTGATGGATTCAGCAGCATTGCCAAATTGTAAAGCTTCTCCAGAAACTCTATTTTTATTTATTTTTTTGCTTTAGTTTTATTTATGATTCCCCCACAATTCACTAGGGGTCTTGAAAAGAAGAGGAAAAAAGATAAAAGTAATTCAATTATCCAGCACACCTGGAGAATGAGGGATTTATTGCTGAGTAAATATGATCATGCAAAACCCAAAATGGCCTGGAGATATAATTAAGTTACTCAGGAGTCAGTTGATCTCGGGAGACTTCCCTGACATTTCTGCTGTAAAACTCCAGATCAGGGCCACATCCAGTGGGGTAAAACCACAAACAGTTTGCAGGCACCTCTGTTGGCAAGAGAAAACTTCCCAGGAAAGAGTAAATACCTGCAGGAGTGAAACTCTGTGCCCAACAGTTCCACTTCTGGAGCTAATTTGGGTTTCTTGTGGCGTGGTGTTGGAATGTTCCCTGGTAGCTTCAGCTGGGTCTCATCACCTGTGGCAGAAATGATCAGAATTGGAACTATATTTATCTCCAGCTTGATCATCTGATGTCACCTCCTGTTCCAGAGCTCACCATTGCTTTGGAGTGACTCATTCCCAGGGGAAAAAAACCCACCAGAATCCTTTTCTTTGCTTTGAATTGTTCTGCAGCCTCTGCCTCTCCCTCTCCAGGTCTCTCTTCTTTTGTTCCTGTGCTGACTCTCCCTTACCAGTGATTTAAACTCTGCTAACTTAATTTCTAGTGATTTCTCAGAACTGTTTGGAACCTCTTTGAGTTGCCTACCCTCTAAGTTGTTGGGTTTTTTTCCATATATTGGCAGGGTTTTCTTCCTGTTCACTTACTCTGAGTGGAATCTAAAATTGCCCTCAAAGTTCACTCTTAAAATCTTCTCTCCACTGACCATCCCATAATGTCTCCAGTGACGCACAGCACTTTGTTCTTCAGACTCTTTGAATTGACCCTTGAGTTTCCTAAATATCCTAAAGCACGAGGCCTCTTCTCTGATCTCTGTGAGCTGCATAAAACCACATGATGTGGGATAGGAGAACTGTGTGAATTTTACAGAGAAATAGAGAAACACCGTAATAAAATAATAATAAATTAATAAATAAAAATGCAGGAGTAAAAAAAAATTGAGAAATGCCCAGAAATAATAGACTGGAGTGTGCAGCAGAAACAAGGATCTTCACAGCCATGAAGATTCCTCTTCCTCCTCCCCAAGGGAGAGGGCTTTAATTGCAGGAACTTAATGAAGAGCAGTCAGTTAACTATACAGATCATTGCTGGTACCACTGAAGATGAGATTTACTACGTGAGAAACTGTGGTCTTAATGAAGATTTAAAGCTCTAGAAAACAGAAAGGAGACCTCAAAGAGAGATGTCCTTATAGGCAGGGTCATTAGATGCACTTTCCTATATAAAGGTGGTGAGAGTCTGGATGGATGGATGGATGGATGGATGGATGGATGGATGGATGGATGGATGGATGGAGCCATCACAGTCACACCCCTGAATGCTTCAAGCAGAATGAGATGAGCCTGAGCCCCCAGGAGACGTGGTAGTGTCAGTAGCAGGCAAAAAACTAATTCCTTTTTCACAGTGATCTGCAGTCCCTGGGTGGAAGGAGCTATGTTATTAAGCAGTCATCTGCTAACGAGCCTGCTTGTTCCGGGGTAGGGATGGCTGCATTTTTAATGACAATGGATATTTTCTGCTGTTACTTTGGGATATTGAATCCATCCAAATTACTGATGCACTGGGGACAAAGCAGTTGAAGCTACACATTTTAAGAAGAGAGTAACAGCTGCACCTGCTGCTTTAGGTGCACAGAAAGCAAAATCATGAGTTTTTGAATGTATGTGATGTTACCAGTGCTGGAGAGCCCTCGAGAGGAGAAACAACTTGAAGATACCTGTGCAATGAAAGGAAAAAACTTTAAAGCCTTGTTATTTGTGAGCCTTACTCCTCAGAAGATGAATATTCTGCAGCTCCCCTTGATTTACAAGCAGCTTCCACGCCATTGATGAATCTACTGGAAGTTGGCAGTTGAGAAATGGTGATATTATGTAAAAGTTCTTTGGGGCTTTTTTTCCTGGCCTGTCTCAGGTTCATCACTCCCTCCAGTAAGAATTTACTTGTTATAGGTCTGCTAATATTTGAAAAGGAAAAAATAACTATTTAGAAATTGAAACTTTAATACTAGGAGGGTTTTTTTGATTAATTTTCCACTGTTTCTTTGTCTTTCTAAAGGACAAAAGGAAACCAGCTTCCAAATGAGTTCAGTTGAAGCAAATAAAGTGAAGTCAGAGCCAAGAGCTGTATGTGCAGGGTGGCTAAACCTATATGGCTTCCTATTTCAGAGCTTGCTCTTTTACTGTCTGCTCTCATTATTTTAGGCATCACTATTTCACAGCAACTCCTTTGCAGAGCAGAGCTGGGCCCGTGGCATGTCATCAAGTCTGACAGAAGAACCTGTGACTCCTCTCATCCTGACATGTGGTTATTCCCTGAGTATGTGTGAAGCTGCTGTTGCCCCCAGAGGAGCTCTGTTTGTCATGCTGTGATTTTTATTATCTAAATTGACTGCCTAGAAGGGTCAAAGGAGGTCTGACCTCTGGATGACCACTGGAGATGAACCAGATTGTTTCTTTGCCTTTTGACCTCATCTCATTGCTTAAGAAGCTGTAGCATTGAGCAGCATTTCTCCTGTCATGACATCAGGCAGGAGGAAATAAATCCCAGTCACACTCTGCAAGAACCTGAAGTGCCAACAGAGGTTAAAAACCCCTATGATCTTGGGGTTATGCAGAAACCATGAACATAACCATCTTTCTGTGCTGGAGTCTACAGCCTACATGTCAACCTGACTCCTCCTCTGTTTTCACCCTGTTTCTCTGTAGTGGTTCAACTGGTGTGAGCAGGACCAGTCAAATGCAGGTCATGAAGGATTTGAGAGTCTAGCTGAGACATTTCAGTAGGGCTGTGGGCTTTGGAGTGTGTTTATTCATGCAGGTCTGAGATAAATGGTGCTCACTTCACCCCAGAAATATCCCACTCGTGCTCAGGTCTCTCCCTGCCTTGCCAGAGTCTCCTACCCAAAGGCTAAGTGGTAAGAGGAGGCCCAAGAGAGGCAAGAAAACTTTGTGAGGGATGTGTAATCTTGCTAAAAATGCATTGCTCCAACCTTGCATTTCTTCTCTTGACCAGCTGTTGTTGGCACCAGGGCCCTACCCAGGGGTCCTGGCACGTCCTGTCGCCCTGGGGAGTTCTGGCTATTGTTACCTGCTGCATGCTCTGATCTCTCTTAATTTTTCTGCTGCAGGACGAGGAGGAGATGGAGGAAGCCACCAACCAAAAGCTCGCCCTGCAGAAGGCCAAGGAGGTGGCAGAAGTCAGCCCCATGTCTGCAGCCAACATCTCCATAGCTGCGTAAGCATCACTTTCTTCTTGGGGACCTCCATTGTTTGCCTGCTGGTTGGCAGTGTTGGTTGATCTGTCTGTCCAAGTGGAGCATCCCATAGTAGTCTGTGAGCCCTTTCATCCCCTCTCTGTCACTGGTGGGGTTTGAGGTTGACTGAATGTTTCAGTGCTGATCACTTCACCATAACTTCAATTGCTTCTTTTAGTGTGTTTGCCTTTGGAATGCCTCATCTTTTGCTTTCCTATAGATAACTGTATTTATAAGGATTTTTTTTCCTGTTTTTTTAAGCTGTCCTAGGGTAGATTTCACCAGGTGAAGTTGTTAATGTCTCACTTTGGATTTTTAATTAGGAGAGGTATGTGTGCATGTAATATAATAACTGTTCTTCAGTGATTTTTGCTTTGAGAACTTAAGTCTAAAAGCATCCTCCTAATTTCAGACTGGAAAACCACACTCAAATGCTCTTTCTTTGCTGTTTGAAAGGGTTGATCAAATGCAGGATTCAGATGTAGGCTGTTCTGCAGGGATGTGGACATGGGCTGAGGTGCCAGACTCCCCAGAAAACATTGCCTTGAGGCCCCTCTTTTCAAACATAGTGATCTAAACCAAGGGAAAAAAATATCAGTAGGTGAAATACTTGTTGTTAAAGTCAGAGCAGAGTTCTGCCCGTGTGGGTTATGGGTCTGTTCCTGAGATGCTCCTTCCTGAAAAGTATGTTCTTTGTTAAGGTTCATTGAATTCTTCTGGAATTTTAGCACCAGGACAACCAGCATAAAAAAAAAAATCAATTTGTTTGTGCATTTCACTGAGAGCTGCTGAAGTTTTCCAGACTCCTTTTACAGGGAGACTTCCAAAGGTTGGAAAAGCTCAAGCACAGAAAATTTCCTGCTCAATCTTAATGCAAAATATCTGAAATGCAGCAGGATCCCAGTTTGTTCCTTCATTCTGCTCCTCCTCTGGAGACCCTTGTTACTGGGAGTTTAATCCACTTCATCAAAGACAATAGGCCAAATGGAACCCGTTGATTATGTGTGAAGGAAAAGAATATTAATTGGACTATTTTATTCTTCTTACCATTTTATTTTGCCGTTGCTGCTTTAATCAGCTTCTATTTATGCTTTGTCTTCTTGTTGGTTTTAAATATAATCCTCTTCTTAAAATGATTTCCCATCCAGTCTTGAAAAGAAGTCAAATGAGGATATTTGCTCTTGTTATTTGTTGAATTTCCTGGTACTGTTATTTTAAAAAGCAAGATAACGATGCTTATTCTCTTTTTTTTTTTTTTTTTTTTAATCAAAAGCAGTGTGTGAAGATTTCTTAGAAATCAGAAAAAAACCCCAAACCCACAACACTTTTAATGGAGCTAAGAATTCACACCACATTATTAGCTGCTTAAAATAACCTCCTTCCATGAATTTTCACCAGGCTTTCCCTTGGGTTCCAATATCCCAGGGTCAGTTTTGTGAGCACAATTGAAAGGGAGTACAAAATTGTGGATTTCTGACCTCAAACTCTTTCTGCCCAGATCCCTCCCTGTCTCATTTGTCCAGGAGGGTAATTAAGCTTACAAATGAGCATGATTTAAAGTGCACTTGATTGCATCCCTATCCACCAAGCGTGCTGATGTGGTGTGTGCTGTGTGGAGCCATCATCTCATCACCATCACCCAAATTCTCCTCCTCCCAGCTTTAGTGTCCTTCAGGAGCTCACAACCCCCCTTCAAAGCTCACAGGGCTTCAGTCTGGGGGGAAAAACCCCAAGTCTCAAGGTCAGTAGGTTGATGTTCAAATAGGTAATGAAAGAGAGGAGAAGGCAAGGGAGAAATTAGGTGGTTTTTGAGGCAGAAACCCGTGCATGGGTGGCTGGCTGGCTCATCATCTGAAAGATCTTTAATGAGCCTGTGCCAAGGCAATTTGTTTAATACATAAATAACTCCATAGCTGATGCCAAAGGGGAGCAGCAGCTGCAGCTTTCAGGTTTGCAGCACCTTTCCTGTAGATCACAGAATCCCAGCGTGGTGGGAGTTGGAAGGGACCTCTGGAGAGCATCTGGTGCCACTCCCCAGCTCCAGCAGGGTCACCCAGAGCAGGGCCCAGCATCAGTGTCCAGGTGGGTTTGGAATCTCTCCAGAGCAGGAGACTCCACAACCTCTCTGGGCAGCCTGGGACAGGCTCTGACTCCCTCACAGGGAAGAAGTTTCTCCTCCTATTCAGATGGAACCTCCTGGGTTCCAGTTGGTGCCCCTTGTCCTGTCAC
>JANHGL010003435.1:20118-31476 GCA_024611195.1 Ceyx melanurus | reverse complement strand
TCCCCTCTCAGGCTGCTCTGCTCCAGCTCAACAGCCCCAGGGCTCTCAGCCTGGCCTGGCACAGAGATGCTCCAGCCTCTCAGCATCTTCCCAGCCTCCACTGGACTCTCTCTTGTTTCTCTTGAACTGGGCAGCCCAGAACTGGACCAATACACCAGAGGTGGCTTCACTGGGACAGAATAGAGGGAGATGGGAACCTCCCTTGACTTGCTGGCTATGGTCTTCTTAATGTACCCCAGGAGACCATTTGTCTTTGTGACTATAAGAGCACATTGCTGGCTGAAAAGTTATCTGCTGGCTGAAAAGTTACCTGCTGGCTCATAGATATCTTCAGCCAGGACAGTAGGGCTGATGATAGGGACCCATGATTGACAGCTAAATGTTCCCCATTGCTTCTTTTCTTATGCTCCTAAGCTCCAGAGTGGTCCTGAAGATGGAGCAGATGTCATGTTGAAGGCAAGACTTGTCAGATCAAGCCTCTGATGCAGTTCACAGCTGGACATGCCCAACACTTCTTCATTCTTGGCATGCTTGGAAATGGGATTTTTGGTGTATGGAACTAAATTTTTTCCTTAAGAATCTGTAATTTTTAGCTTTATAATCAGATTTTATTTTCATACCATATGAAAATGAATTTCTCTGACTGGCATGGATCAATATTCTGGAAACATCAACATTCTCTCTACTGTCATGAATCAAAACAAGTCTCTCAGGAGTTAGCAGAGGACACCATGACTTGCATTTCCTTGGTCACGATGTTCATGTTCCCAGTGTGCTTGTCCACCACCCACAGAGGTGACAAAGCCATCCAGGGGCTGAGTGTGGTGAAAAGTCCTCCTGCTTGTCCTGCTGTTTCACTGGTGAGGTGCAGTGCTTGCTCTTTTGCTTCAGTCCCTTGCTAGTCCTACATCAAGGACTGATGGTGTGTATCTTCCCCTCAGCCTCCTTCCAGGCCATTCCATACTCTGTAGCATATTCTCCTCCACCTCTGGTGTTTTCCCTGGGCAAATCTAAATATTTTCCTATGCAAATCCATTTTTTTTTCCTGTGAAAATCCTTTTTTTCCCCCTCTACAAACTGCACTCACCACTCATCTCCTCCCGTGCCTGCAGTTTAGCTGCACAGGTTCTTCTGCCCTCCAAGCCTCTCTTCTCAACTGAGCTCCAGGAAGCATTCAATTTATTGCATCAGTTGCAAAATGTCATTTCCTAGGCAGAAGAAACAGGTTCTTATTTCATGTGTCAGCCTGTTTGGAGAGTCCAAAGAGGCACCTTCACATTTACATGTGCAATGGGCTTGTGGCTGATAGATGGTGAGGCACTAAGGTGGCTCAGGGACCTGTTCTCATCATATACCCATCATTACAGTGGTGTCAAATAGATTCATCTCTCTTCCAACTGACTCCAAGTGCTTGATTCCAATATTCTTCCTGCATTTGGTTCAGAGCTCCTACTTCATGCCTCTGCCAGGATTTCTATGGTTTGTTTTCTGTTCCACCCAAAGGGGCTTCACGTGAACTGATTTACCTGACTTGCAGTTTATTTTTCACCTGGTGATCTCTACCCTGAACAGGCTTTTTGGTTTGGTTTGTGCTTTTTTAAGGTGAAAATCTGGGGATGGTCCCTTGGTTTTGTCCCTGTTGCAATGTCTGATTTCAAGCAGATGATCTGTTTAATGTCTCTTACTGCCTTTTCATTTGAGTCCCTTGTTTCATTCTTTTTGTGTTATTGGTTAGTTGGGCTTTTGTTTGTTTTTTTTCTTTTTAATTTCTTTTTTATTTGTTTGTTTTCTGTTTAGCATTTTCCTTGCTTTGTTGTTTCTGGAGGTGAGTTTCTGGGTTTGTTCAGTTTGCCAGCGTTGTCTTGAAGACCCTCTGTTTTGTGCAACATCTAAACCACTCAGCCTCTTGAACTGGGAGCCTGTATACACCAACTGGTCTTTAGAGCAAACCATTGGTGCATCTTCCTTGGCATCCAGAACAGATGGGGAGGGGGGGAAGAGGCAATTCTGCAGGCAGTGGCTGTGCAAAGCACTTTGAGATGCCACCACAGAGGTGCTGGTGGAAGGGAAGGTTGTCAGGCTCGTTCCCTGGGGTCACCTGAAGAGCCCTGTGCAAACAGGGTTTGATTTTCTCTATTTGCTTAATGTGAAGCTTGAACTCCCCACGTTTGGGTTCCTCCTCCACCTTTTCTGTTCCAGCCAGAGATGCACCAATGGCATGTACAAAAGGGGCTGAGATAAGCACACCCAGCCCAGCGTGGGCCAGCAGACCAGCCCGAGAGGACACGAGCTGTGGCTCACCTGGTGTCCAGAGCCTGTGTATTTTCCACTGGTTTCTCTTCTCCTTTTCTTGGGAAAAGTCTTAAAATAGCAATCACAACAGTGAGCAATGCTAAATTTGCAGGAACCTGTGAGGCAGTTACTCTGAAGTCATGCAGAATGAAACTTTCCATGTTCTGTTACTTACAGGGTTGTTTTAATTCCACGGTGATGGGTTAGAGTTGTAGCCAGACCCAAGGGAATTCTTTAAACCCAGGAATAGGGTGTGAGTTCTGGATGGGAGCAGAACTGTGGTGGATGAAACAGTGGCAGAGACAGTTCAGGAACTGTGGGCACCAGACCTAAACACAGTCAAGAGAATTGCCCAGTTCCTTTCTTTTTCAGTTCCATGCTTTCCAGGACAACCTTCCAGCCTCTAAAGACCTCTTCCTTTCTCCAGGCTCTGACTGGTTTCTGCTGGTCCCTCATAGGGTTGTCCAAAGCAGTTGATGTCTGAATTGCACACCCAGAGGAGGATCCTGCCTCTCAGTGTGAGCAAGTTGACCACTCACTAGAGAAATTCCAGGAGCAGGTGGCACGTCACCACACAGTGACTTCTCAGGGTTGTCTGTCCCTTTTGTACAGGTGTGGATGAAGTGGGGTAGTCGCTCTGTTTCTCCAGGACATGTTCCATCTCCAAGGTTCCATATTTGCCTTTTGTCTTGGGAATACTGTGCTCTGTTTCCAAATTCCTGTTGGGCTCTCAACACCCAAACAGGACCCAGCAAGAAGTGTTGTCTGAACACCCAGCCTGTAGCCTGTCCCGTGCTGGGGGATGTGTAGACTAGAAGAGGTGTTCTTCTCTTGCTGGCTTGTGACTTCTTCCCTTTCTTTTTGTCCCCTCAAGTGTGTTGCTGTGTGAGGTACTGTCATCCCTCCCATTAGCTTACCTTTTTGCCCTTGCTGTTGGTGTAACAGTGACTCAGCTACACCAAAAGACACTCTCTTGTACTCTGTCCCTCACGGATGGTAAGTAGCATCCAGCAAAACTCCAAGTACTTCTGTCATTTGGATTGGGAAAAGGAAGCAGCCTTTGCTTCGTGGCTTTGCACCCTGCAGTTCCAGCACAAATTTAGTCAAATTTATGGTTTCCAAAAAAAAAAAAAAGTGAACTCCAGCAACGGGAGCAGAGGAGAGAACCTGGAGTGCTGCAGGACTTGCATAATGTTGGCTGGCCAGGTTACAAGGATACTTGGCAGGATCAGAGTGTGGTCTCCATCCTGCACTGCACCAAACAAGGCAGGGAGAAACACAAAGCTTCATTCGAGCCTCTTGCTGAAGGATGTGGAGATCTGCTTTCAGCAATTAAAAGCCAAATTTCCCCAGGTAGTGCACAGTCTGGTGCTGACTTACAGGTGACTTAGGGCAGCCTGGTACATTCTCCTCCATTGCAAGTTTTCCACATGTTTTGACCAATAAATTTTTTACCTCTGCTTGAGGAATTGATGCGTCAAAGGCTCGTTCTCTGCAGGTTTTAGCTGACATCAGGAGGGTTCAGCATCCAGCCAAATAAGTGCAGGGGTCCCCAGCTTAAGCAACCTGGAAAGAATAATTTTCCTGTCAAGAAAGCAGGGCACACGAACCTCACTTTGACTCCTACTCCCATTTCACTTGGGATAGTACAAAAGAAGAAATACTGAAGTTTGGGCAAAGTCCTTTACCTGGCTGTTCAGCAAATCATTGCCCCAAGCAAAACTTTTATGATGCCTTTAGCAATTTCTATTCATTCCAGGTTTCATGACCTCTGGAATGTTGTGCTGTATGCTTTACCTGGGCCAGTGTTTCTGTTCAGAAGAATACATTAATGTTAAGTAAATGTATATTTAAAACACCACTTACATGATATCCAAAGAACGTTGGATTTTAACTGTACCTACTGGTTTGCTAGTATTGATAACTAACAGATTAAAACTCCCATGGAAGCAGCAATAAAAATGCTCCTCCTGCAAAGGCAAATTCAGACAGTGAAGGGAATTTATTTTCAGTCTTGAGGAGGGTTCTTTGGAGGATGCAGCTTGATAAAAATCATTTGTAACTGTGAAAAAAAAAATTAGTTCCTCAAGCCAAGATCTATCTAGATATTTAGAATCCCATTTTCCTGTAGATTCCCTGCCAAAGGAAAAACAAACTTTTTTTTTTTCTGGGTAATTCAGCCACTTCTGTATTTAGAACCCCCCACGTATAACGGGGTTTATACAAACACTGCATGGAGGAGAATCTACAAAGCTCCTTGTGAACTGAAAGAAACTCCTTCCAATAACTGCCTGAGCTGCAGCAGACTGGTGGTGTTTAGACACGGTGAGCCCTGGGTGGACAGTCTGAGCTCAGGCACATCCCAGAGGATGGAGGAGAGAGGTAGGTGCCTCTGAACAGCAAATCCAAGGCAGGGACCGAGAAGAAGTCCCCTGGTACCAACCCCTGGAGCTCAGGTGGATTTGGGCTCTCTGGCCATGGCCAAGGCTCCTCCCTGCAGCCCACGCTAAGGTCTCTTCCTCGTGTCTCAAGGCCAGAGTGGGGACTGGCATCCTGCTCCCACTTGGAAATAGTAATTTGCAGCAGAGCTATGAAAGCAACCACTGCCTCCTGCTACACAGACCTCTGCCCTGAGGTCCTAAAGCTGCCTTCTGTGGAGGACTCTGGGTGTGTGAGTACAGCATACGGAGGCACAAAGTCCCAACGTCATCCCGTGGCTTTCGATTCACCTTTTAATTTCCCCCCTCCCCACACACACTTTTTTTGGTTCCATTTCTTCTTTTGATTCTTTGGTTGTTTCCTTGTTAACTAGAAGGTGATGTGTCTGTGGCTTCCACACTTTCTGAAGCTTGCCTGGTCTCCTCCCAAGATGCACGCTGCAGTCTGCATTCGATAGGACACAGCCCGTATGAGTCTCCTCCCAATGTCTTTTATGGTTTCTCTTTCTCCTCTTCTTTTTTTTTTTTTTTTTCCTTTTTCTTTTGGTTTCTTCTTTTTTTTTCTTTTCTCACTTTTTGTTTTCTTTGTTTGTTTTGTTTTTGCATGTGCAGTTTTGTAAAGCAAACTCGAGGTACTGTATCTCGCAGCTCGTCAGTCTCCAGCGTAAATTCACCGTGAGTTGCTCTCTGTTACAATATTCCATAAATGGATTTATGATCTCTCTATTGATAAACCTCCCTCTTTCCCCTTCTCCTGATGCCTTCACTCCCCACCTTGGTGTTTTGTTTTGTTTTTTTCCAACCAAACCCCTCATTCCCATCATTGTGGAAAGCCTCCAGACGGTGGAAGGACTGGAAGGTGTGAGCCATTGCCATATGATGCTTGTGATTTGATCGTGAGCAACTCTGTAGTGTTTTGTACATTGACTGTGACCCCCCCCCCCCCTCAACCTTTCATTTTTCTCTCATCCCTGAATTATCTCCCTCCGTTCTTTCCATTTGATGGTTTGTCTTGTTCCCACTCGTATTTCTGTTCCCTGTGTTGATGATGTGCTGGGCTGTTGGCTTTGCTGTTCCACCAGTGTTTGCACTGAAGGTCCCATAGGAGATCGAGGGCTCACCACGAGTGCACTCTGCAGATGAAAGCTGGAGAAGGACTTGAAACATCTGGAAATGGGGCCTAAGGGAGACCAAATTGGGAAACTGCATAAGCATCCTTGGGAATCTTCTGAGGATGCTGCTTATGTCTGTGCCCCTCTAACCTTCTCAAGCTGGAGCTACTGCTATTGGCAAACTGAGGCACTCAGCGAGCTCCTATGTACCCGTGGTTGGGTGAACACGGTGGTTGAGCTTCCATTTGCTCCATGCCCTTCCTAACAAATGACTCTTGCTGGCTTTGCTGGGATTCCTGGGTGCTCTGTGACACTGATGCAGGTTTGTAGAAAACACCCTCGCTCCCAGCTGACTAAAAATCCAACAAAATGTCTCATCAGCTTCTCATCAGCCCATCTTGGTGTCTCTGCTTTGGGTTATGCTTTTACCGTTTGACGTTCTCTTTCTTCTTTAATGCTCTTGGAGAGACAAGTAAGTGCAACTTAACCACGGGTGGGTTTGTCTTTCCCTGCACCATGGCAGGTACCAAAGGCACGGTCAAGCAGAGGTTTTCCACCAGTTTCCTTGTTTCTCTGGGTGTTTTGGGGGTCCTTGTCCCTTGGTGGATTTGAGACACGTTTGTATTAAAACACGTTGGTGCAATGTGTGATTTTAGCTGCTTGTGCTCCAGATTGCATTTTTGCAACTAGCAAAAGTAGGTGTGAAGTGTCTGTGTTGACATTTGAGACCTCACAGGGTTGGGAGAGTGAAAATTAGAGGAACAAACTAGACCAAGGCACTTTTTGGCTGATTTTTTCCAATGCATCTCCTGGCTGCTGGCTGTCTCTGGCAGAGAGAGTTCTCCTGCCCTTTGGCTCGCTCAGCCTGGCAGTGGGGAAAGGTGGTGCTGAAGCAGAGATGCTGCCCAACCCCTGAATTCACTCCAGTAGAAGTTCCACCCACCCAATCCGAGGCCATGTTTGCACCATGAGGAATAAAGCTTGGGAAGAATGAAGAACTGAGCCCATTTCCCAGGGCTGCCTTTGAGAAGGATGAAATCAAACAGCAGGTACTAAAGTCTCCTTGGAAGGAGGATTTGCCCACGTTTGGGGGTGGTTGGCACTGAGGAGTCTGTTGCCAGCTCCCCACCAGCCATAGAGACAGTGTAATAGAGGCTTCTTGTGCTGATGTGACTCACATCTGTTCTCTGAACAGAACACATTTTTACTGCAGAAAAAAAAGAGCTGTAGCTGAGGCTTCTCATCCTCTTCACCATTTCTGTGCACTTTCTGTGTGGTAATTTGTTATTTCCTATGCAAACCAGGGCTGGTTTTTGACAGATGAGCTGAGTTTGCATTTTCTTCTCTGTGTGTATCTAAAGAGCATTTCTCCAGCAAAAAAAAGAAATCTCCTTGTTTGGATGAAATAAATAACTGGGCCCCATAACACCGTGTCATGTATAAGAGGACCAGCCATTGCAGAGCATCAGTAGAGCCCCCCTGAAGTGTAAAGACATCTGAAGGTCTTTTTTATTCAGCCACAGCTAGAAAAGGGAGTTTTCTTACTTCAATTTAAAAAAGATAAAGTGGAAAAGCTCCTGTTATGGCCAAGCAGGTGCTCTGGGCTCCCATTCCCTGGGTGGATGTTGATAGAGGTTCAGGATGCCTTTAGATCCCTCTGTACCCAGTGTGGGCGCTATTGCTGTAATTATACTGACTCAGTAAGTGCTCTAATCTCTGTGCACAGATGAAAGTTGAACAGTAATCTGCTGATCAAAAAGAGCCTTTAAAAGGTGCAAAAAAAATCCCTGTTCCCTTTTCTCCCTTAAGTTGCTCAAATAGCACAAAATACTGTGTGCCTTTAATATCAGTAAGAGACAAGACCTGCAAAACCATGGGCATCTGTTCTGAAAGAATAAAACTCCAAACTCTTTTGAGATACAGAGGGTTGGGATTTTACCATGTTCTTTCTTTTATTATTAAATATATATATATAAGTTTATATATATATATATACACTCATATCTATTTATATACAAGAAAATTAAGACAAAAATGTGATCACTTTATGCTCTAGTGGCCAGAGAGATGATGGTTGGACTTGATCCTAGAGGTCCTTTCCAACCATAATGATACCATGATTCTATGAAAATAATGAAGCTAGTCTCTTAAAAATGAAAAAAAAAATTGAAAAATCAAGGTGAGTCATTTCCTTGTGCTAATTCCAGCCTTTCATGCTGTAAGACATTTATGATACAAGCAATGCAAGCAGTACAAAACACATTAATTCACTGAGGAGAGGTAATTAACCAGAGATATGCTCCATTTCTTTAAGTGAATCAGCATTTATCTAAAACACAAACCAAATTGGCAGCTAATTTCTATGTACATAGGCAATGACACACAGCTAAGTGAGTAATGATGTTGTATTTTTCAATAGTATGTATTGAAGAGGTATGGGAAGTTGAATTTTCATATTAATCCCTGTCTTGCAGTGGCTGAAGAAATCCCAAAGAGTGCATTTAGTGACTTGAGGTTTTCTTTGTGTTGCTATTGTTTGTGTCTATTGGGATCTAGAGGTGTCAGTTATTGCTTGGACAGGAAGAATGACCTGTTCTAGAATGACAAATGAAGCTAAAGCCAGCCTTTCACAAGCTGGGGTTATTTTCTTCCAGAAGTGCAGAACACCTGCACCTGCCACAGATATTTCCCTTTTTTCCCATCAAAAGCTGGTTCTCTTTGAGCTGCTCTTTCTTTCCCTCCCCAACTATCACAGCATGTCTTTGCTGCCTCCATTCAGCTGTAGATCAGCTGATAGCACACGGAGGGAAATGAAAAAGCTTAAATATCTTCTACCAGGGTGAATTTGTCATTTGCCATCCAAGAACCCAAATTGTTCCTGATCTCTATCACTCACTTTTGTATATTCACTGTCTGGCTGATCTGCTTGATTTCCTTCCTCACTGTGCAAACCAGGGGGCTGTGACTTCATCCCCTGATGTTTTGTCTTGGTTTTTATCAAAGCCTGGAGCTCACAGTGAGACTTTGGCCACAACAGGGTCTGGTCTGGGCCATTAAAGTGTATTTTGCCAGAATGTCTTAAGGAGAGCGTGGCATGAACAGAGGAAAAAATATTTTAATGTAATTTGACTGGGTTTTAGCAGAACTGAAAGATTCCAAGTATTTAACCTCGGTGTATTTTGTCTTAAATCGAGCCATAGCAATGTGGCTTTTAACTCTCTTTTTTGTTTTACATTAAACTCTCTCACCCCGTTATTCATCACCGAGGATGCAATTATCTGATTGCAATTCAGAGCAGAAATACCAAATAAGCCTTGAGATCTGAAAAGGGATCTTGTGACTAATGTTAGGCGTGGAACTTGAGGCAGAATAAGAATTTTCTGGTATTTTCTTAAGATCAGAACGTGCATATGGGTTTTAGTTTGTGGGTTTAGCACGTGATGTAATTTCTGGGTTTAGTATGTGATGTACTTTGACCAAAAACACTTGGAAAATCCTCTTTATTAGAGCAATAGGGAGCAGCAGGTGGGGTGCTGAGTTACGGTGGAATAAATTCATTCCACTGTGAAAAGCCTCAGGCTGGAAGAAGGAAAAGTTTCACTGTGTTCACCTTAGGAAGCTTTGGCTTGGATGAACTTTGCATCACTTCAGAGCTGCACAAAGCCAAGTGGCTCAGCTCTAAGCAGCAGTGTACAGTGATTGCTGCTGCCCTTAGGAAATCGTGGCTGTGGTAGCAAAGCACTGGATCTGTCCTGGATTTTGGTTTGATGCACTCCTTGGAATCTTTCTGGCTCTGTGTTGGCCAAAGGTACCAGCTGCTGAGCCATGAGCTCAGACCTGCAGTGGGGCTCAACTCTCTGCCCTCTGGCATCTCATCTTCCTCCTGCTGAGACCAATTACCTCTGGTCAGCACGTCCTGGGTCTGCAGTTCTCCAAATTGTCTTAAAGAGCAGATAAAGGGAGTGGAAATTCATTCTGAGGGTGATAACAGTGGAAAAAAAACACCCCAGTCTGTTGCATGTAGTGAATTCTCTTGGTCTAAGCACTTGGCATCTCTGACAGTGGGAAAGGCATTTCAGATTTCAGCAGCAAGTTTCTGAACACAAGGACAAGGGGAAATGGCCTCGAGTTGCACCAGGGGAGGTTTAGGTTGGACATGAGGAAAAACTTCCCTACTGAAAGGGTTATCAAAGACTGGAACAGGCTGCTCAGGGAAGTGGCTGAATCACCATCCCTGGGTGTATTTAAAAGCCATCTGGATATGGTGCTTAAGGACACGGTGTAGTAGTGGCCCTGTAGAATTAGATAATGGTTGGACTTGATGATCTTCAAGGTCTTTTCAACCAGAGAGATTCTGTGATGAGGGTGTTGTTTATAGATATAGATATATATAAAATTGGAATAAACAATGTTTGTGGCACATTGAAAATTTAATTTCTATCTAACAGAAATATTGCGAAAGAATGTTTTCTTTCTCAGAAACTACAACAGCAGAAATTCTAATATATAAACTTCCAAAATTCAATTCAAGGGTAGAAGTGGAAGAGCTTAGGCAGGGTCTCCTGCTGTGAGGTGACCCGTGGCAGCAGCTCAGTAGGAGAGAGCAGAGCCCAGCTCCCTGGAGAGCTCTGCTGGGAGATGCAGCTCAGAGAGAAGAAAGGTGCTGAAGCAACCAAGCAGCAACTCCTCCCGGGGTCACTGGCAGAGCAAACTGAAAGGCTAGTGGGGATTTCAGCTGAAAGAAAATAGTTTTATTAAACCAAACAGAGGTAAAACATTCTGCTGTGTGGATGCTGCCCCAAACTAAAATTCTTCACTGTGTTTTCGAAGTGGAAAACTGGAGAGAGCATCTCCAAGTGTAGGTCAGTAAGGGTTTGGATCCTCTCTCCTGGAACATCCCCGTAGAACTCGAGGGACAATTGTTCTGTGAGGTGGATGGAAAACTGGCTCAACGATGGAGTTCAGAGGGTTGTGATCAGTGGCACAGAGTCCAGCTGGAGGCCTGTGGCCACTGGTGTTCTCAGAGATCAGTACTGGGTCCAGTTTGGTTCAGCATCTTCATCAGCAACCTGGATGAGGTGCTGAGTGAACCCACAGCCAGTTTGCTCTGGCAAACCAGAAAGGCCAGTGTCATCCTGGAGAACATTAAGGAAACTGTGTCCAGCAGGTTTAAGATTCTCCTTCCCCTCTGCTCTGCCCTGGTGAGACCACACCTGGGATACTGTGTCCCAGAGGCTATGAGGATGATGAAGGGACCTGAGCATCTCCCCTGTGAAGAAAGGCTGAGGGAACTGGAAGACAGAGAGGGGATTTTATTAATGTCTGTAAATATCTGAGGGGTAGGTGTCCAATGGAAAGGGCCAGGCTCTGCTCTGCAGTGCCCAGCAATAGGACAAGGAGCAATGGGGATCAACTGGAGCAGAGAAGGTTCCACCTCACCATGAGGAGAAACTTCTTCCCTGTGAGGGTGCCAGAGCCTGGCCCAGGCTGCCCAGAGAGGCTGTGGAGTCTCCTGC
>JANHGL010003435.1:4927-20018 GCA_024611195.1 Ceyx melanurus | reverse complement strand
GCCCAGGCTGCCCAGAGAGGCTGTGGAGTCTCCTGCTCTGGAGCCTTTCCAGCCCCCCCTGGCTCTGTTCCTGTGTGTCCTGCCCTGGGTGCCCCTGCTCTGGCAGGGGGGTTGGACTCAATAATCTCTAGAGGTCCCTCCCAACCCCCACCATCCTGTGATTATGAACAGAAAATTCAATATTACTGGAAAGGGGTTTTGGTTTTTTTTTTTCAATTGCTTTTTTTGTTGAAATGGTATTTTCACAAGAAATTCCCTTTCATCTGTAATCATAACATATTCTTCCATGACCACAATCTAATGTGTAGGTATTTTTAACATCAAATTATAATGTTCATAGTCAGCTTTCATTCATTATTTACTAAAGCAAAATTTTAAGGAGTTCTGGGAAGCAAAGTGCCATTCAGTGGAGCAGTGTTTTAAAAGGTTATCATAACAAATCCTCTAATCATTAAGGAAAATGCTAAGATTAGAACATGACTAAAAATATGCTTTCCTTTCTTGAACACTCCACGCAGAGTCTGGTTGCCTCTTTTACTTAAACCAATATTAGTCACTGATGCATGAATATGAATTTTATTTGGTTCTATGTGAATTGTGTGGTTTTCTCTCTAGCCACAGGCAGGAGTTGTTTGCTGGCTTCTTAATCCAAGGAAAACCAGTGGAGCTGCTCAGAGAAGTGCATTAGCAGTAATATCTACTACATTTCAAGCCTAGAGGACCAGAAAACTGAGTCTATTGCCAGAACCCTTCCAAGAGTTCTAAATAGTCCATAGACAGAAAACAGGGATGGGAAGGAAGTGTTAAAGTGAATTAACCTTCTGTGTTTGTAAATCAGAAGAGATTCTTGTGATTTTTCTGAATGGGTTGGAATCAGAAGATTCTAATGGTTTAGAATCAAAAGATTCTAAGCAGCAGAGATAAGGAGCTGGCTTCATAAATAGGTATTTATCCCTGGTAAAATGATTTCTTCTGACAAAGGCTCATTTTTTATCAGCTGGGAGGAGGGATGCTATGCTGTGGCTTATCAGGCTGGAGATGGTTTGTGTCTGCCCCAGTTCCTGCAGCCTTCCATAATTACCTGGTCCACACTCTGGAGGAAGCAGAGGAAATGATCTTGCCCTGTGTTTTTCCACCTGCACTTGGCCCTGCTGTCTGCGTAGGCACCGTGTCCCTGGGGCAAGGAGCTGGAAGAGCCTGGGGTTTGTCTGAAGGTGACATCCCTGTTGTGCCATTAGGGAAACAAGTTTTCACTGCAAGAGCAGCCAGAGCCTGGCACAGGCTGCCCAGGGAGGGGGTTGTCCCCAGCCCTGGGGGTGTTTGGATGTGGGTTTGAGGGACATGGTTTAGGGGTGAACTGTGTAGAGCAGGGCTGATGGGATTTGATGATCCCAAGGGGCTTTTCCAACCTGAGTGATTCTAGGATTCTGTAAATGAGTTCAAAATCACCCCTCTGAACAAAGTAGAGCCGAGCAACAGGAGAGGAAAAGCTGTCACATATGTCTGTGTTCAGTTGTTGTGGGAACTTGTAGAAAGCAAGAGTCAGATAAATGTAATTAGACAGGCAGACAACACGTTCCCTCCAGTTGCTGCCACTTTGGCTCTGAAAACTCTAAATGCTGTCCCCAGAGGGACCAACCTGCTCGGTCGCTTCACTCCCATTTCCTCCAGCAGACTTCATGAGCACTGTCACTTGCTCTCATTGTTCTTGACTGCTTTGAATATGATGATGAGCAGCAAGCAGCTTTTCCTGACTCTGTTTTAACTGCAATTCACATATTTTCTGGTGTTGGATTTTTCTTCAATTTATTTTTTATCATGTGTGGGTTGGTTTTTTTTTTTCTGTAGAAAAAAAACAAGGCCACAGTCATCACTCTTGAACCTCCTGCTCTTTGAGTTCTTGGTAACCAAAGGCAGTGGGTGGCTGTGTGTTGTATTCTGTTGGCAGTCACCTCCGCTACTTGTGTCAACATTAAGGATGCATCTCATTTCCAGGTGCTGAGAAATTCCACTCTGTAATGTCAGTGTCTTATTTAAGGAAGGGATTTTAGCCAAAACAAAAGCAAAACAGGCTTAGTTAATATGTGCATTGCTCGTTTCTCCAGGTTCTCAGTGGGGTGTGTACCTTGGCAGCACCCTTCAGTTAGCCCTGAGTGAAGTTCAGCAGAAGCTTTAGCACCTCAGGGGGGAATTTAAATGCTGGTTTAGGTTGTTGGCATTCCAAAGCTATTTTAAACCTCCTCTTTAACTGGTACATCTTGTGTCAGAGCTAATGGGTCCCGAGTGGCCTCTCTGCACTGTGAAATGAGTACCAGCCCTACCCCCTCAACCCCCCCACATCCAGTCTGCTTTAGGATGTTCTATCTTGGCTTCCATGGGCTCGCTGGTGGAGAGGCTGTGTCCAGGAAAGCTGCCTGGTGGTTTATTGTATGTTTTCCTTTGGAAGGTCTCTGCAGGGAGGCTGGGGCTTTACATCCCACCCCAGCGTGGTGCCTGTTCAGTGGAAATGGAGCACATGGGGGGTAGGCTGTTGTGCTCCTCACAGTGCTCTTGGTTTGGAGATCAATTGAAGCTCCAGTCGGCAGCAGGGCATCTTCCCAACTCTAGCTGGTTATTTTAGTCAGCACTTCGGCGTTGACAGCTCGCTCTGGCTGTTCAAAGCACGACACAGAAGCCGGTCCCCACCCTGAGGACTTTCATTATGAAGTGAGAAACGTCCCTTAAGAACAAAGGCGTTTGGTTGCAGGCACCGAGGGAGCTCAGACACGCACACACACATCCCCAGGCTGCCTTGTTTCCCCAGGCTTGTGTGCCAGAGGAGGTGCATTCTCATAGCCCAGCTCGGATCAGCAGAGCTAGATCTGGAGCACTGCACCCCATCCATCCCGGGAGATGCTCAGGACATCCCAGGACACCCATCCCAGGCATCAGTCTGTGCCAGGCTCTGCTGTCTGTGGAGAGCTGCAAAAGCAGAGCACGTGGCTTCTCATGGGAAATTCTTTCACAGGGCAGCAGGTCTGGGCAGACAAGAGGCTTTGCATGGCACTTATTAATTCCTTCTAAACCCAGGGAAATCTGCTGATGAGTGAGAGCATTTCAGTCTTTCATGGCAAGTTATTGCCTGTTCTGATGAGGTTCTTCATCCTTGTGCCAGGGGTCACTAGGACAGCTTGGGGGGTACTCTGACCTAAGGAGGAGCCTGCTCCATCCCCTCCTTTTCACGAAGGACATGGTGTGAGTACAGAGGCATCCAAGATATGTTTCCAGGACTTTCTGGTATCATTTACATTTAGAACAGGGATGTTTGTCACCCATTCTCCTGCTGTGGTGTAAATAGGGGCTACTCAGTTGCTGGAAAATTAGTCCATCTTGTGCCTTTTGGGAACAGAGGATGTAGATGTTTAGTTTTCTACCTCTGCTCGCTCTAAATTATGGATTAAATTCCTTCCACATCTGCCTGGGTGTCCTTATCCCACCTGCAGCCAGCATTTTAGTAGCTTTTTGCCTCTACAGCAGACCCGGGCAGCAGCAGCCTCCATAAGGAGCTGATCCCCTGCAGAGCTGGGGGATGTAAAGCCTTACCAGTGGCTCCCACCCTGCTGCCTGTGCCCTTCTGAACTCAGCCTCCCCCCCCGGGCACTGTGCACGGCCCCAGGCAGCACATGCAGAAAAAGCTGCTTGGTTCTGTTGTCAGGAGAGCCCAGAAAGGACTTAGGGCAAATCCATCTGCCTCCCTCCTGAGATGGGTGGTTGGTGAGCCCCACGCGGCCCCTCCAGCTGTGGAGCTTGGATGAACATGTGGCCAATGGAGGTACTGGAGCAGGCTGGTGGAAGGGAAATTATTTTCCTCTCATTGTTGGAAGAAGTTTCACTAAGGAAGATAATGGGTGTTGATTCTCCGCCAGGCTAAATCCAGCACTCCACCCTGGAAGCCAATGGGTTTACCTTGGTTTTGGACAAAAGCATAATTTGACTTGCAGTCTTTAGCAGGAGAGGGATAAGAAAAAAGCCTTTCCTTGCTGCATGGGCTGGGTAGGGGATCCGTTTGTGTGCAGTGGTCAGAAAGCAAGTGCTGTGCTGAAAAATCAAAGCATTAAGGCAATGGCAGTGGAGTTATCCTCCCCACAATACATGGCAGAGACACAACAGGTCTCTCCAGGGGATAAAGGTACCATCATCACACGTGTCTGTGTGTGACTCTCCCAGTCCTTGGGATCTTTTCCTGGTCCACAGAGCCGTTTTCCTTTCTTAACTGTGCTTTTCCAGACTCCAGTGATGCTTGGGCTGGATGGTCTTTCTTCCCCTGGGCAAGATGCTGGGGGTTCCAAGCAGCAGCTCTCCTGTGCCACTTCTCACTCTGGCTGGCTGTAAGGAGAGGGGGCTGGTGGCTGGGTGCTCAGACCCTCAGGGGCAGGTTTCATTTCTCCTCCAGTCACTCTAACTTCTCTTGCTCACAACTCCTTTGTTCATCCAGAGCTTTCCAGGTGGGGAGAAAAGCGCTGTTAAAGGTGGGGAAGCCTGCGTAGGCTGTTTAAAAGCTCTGGCCGTGCACCAGGATTTTTGTTTGTGGAGACTTTAACCTTTTAAACTACACCTGAGGCTTCCAGGGGAGATGGCCATGGTTTAAAGATCAAAATAACTCCTCTCCAGAGGAGCAGTTTGTGCCTAATGCGTGTCGGGGCCAACTAACACTGCTGGCTTCCCCTGCTCATGTTCTCCGCCAGCCATCCTCTCTCCATTCCTATAATTTCTTTGGCTCAACCCTTTAATCCTCTGTCGCAGCAGAAAACTTCTTTTTTTCTTCTTTTTTTTTTTTAACCTTTGTTGATTTTTAGGGACTCGGTGCAAAAGTCAGGTAGTAACTTGTTCCCCTTCCTCCCTTCCTTAGCAAGCAGCAGAACTCCTCCAAATCCAAGTCGGTTTGGGAGCAGAGGACCAGCCAGATCCGGATGCACAACTTCCGAGCCAGCTGCGAGGCGCTGTACAACGAGCTGGACCCGGAGGAGCGGGTGCGTTACGCCACCACCCTCCACATCAGGCCAGACATGAAGACCCATTTGGACCGGCCGCTGGTGGTAGAGCCCAGGAGCGACGGGAGGAACAACATCAACAAGCTGAGCCCCGTGGACGTGCAGGAGGTGGAGCAGCCCAAAGTCAGCCCTTCTGACGGGGCGGAAGCCCCGCGGAAGCACCACCGGCATCGGGATAAGGAGAAGCTGGGAGAGCAGGAGAAGGGGGACGTGACCAAGGATGAGAACGGGGAACCCGGCGCCAACAAGGAGGAGAGGCACAGGCAGCACAGGAGCCGCAGCAAGGAGGTGGAAGGCGGGAGTAAGGAAGGGAAAAGCGATCGCAGCAGGGGTCAGGAAGGGGGGAAGAGGCACCATCGGCGAGGGTCGGTGGAGGAAGGAGCGGAGAAGGAGCACCGCAGGCACCGGACGCACCGGCACTCGGCCGAGCGGCAGGGCAAGGAAGGCAACGGGACCGTCAACGGGGCCAGGAGCGAGCGGCGCTCCCGACACCGGGGAGGGTCGAGGTCTGGGAACAGGGAAGGAGAGCCCGGGACCAAGGGGGAGAACGGAGAAGAGCCTCACAGACGGCACAGGCTGAGGAACAGGGCGCTGTCCACGTACGAGTCGGTGGAGAAGGAGAACGGGGAGAAGGAGGGGGAGGCTGGTGAGAAGGAGCACCGGAATCATCAGCCCAAGTGAGTGAGTGTTGCGTGGCCGGCCCTGTCCCTGGGACAGCTCAGGGGGCACGAGACCTCGGGCATTTTCAGGAAATCATTTATTCCCTTCCCCATCACATTCCCTGATGTTCTTCTTGCACTCACACCAACTACCACCTTGAGTATCGTGTCCAGTTTGGGGCACCTCGATCCAAGAGAGATCCTGAGGGGTTGGAGCCAGTGCAGAGGAGGCAACAAAGCTGGGGAAGGGTCTGGGGAATCAATCTGATGAGGAGCCATTGAAGGAGTTGGGAGTGTTGAGTTTGAGGAAGAGGAGGCTGAGGGGAGCCCTCATCACTCTCTCCAGCCCCTGCCAGGCCAGTGCAGAGAGGCTGGTGCTGGGCTCTGCTCACAGGGCATCAGAGACAGACCCAGAGGGGATGGATTCAGCTGCTCCAGGGGAGGGGCAGACTGGGATTAGGGAAAAATTATACCCAGAAAGAGTATCCAGAGGCTGTCCCAGGCTGCCCAGGGAGGGGGTTAAGTCCCCAGCCCTGAGGGTGTTTCAGGGTGGTTTGGATGTGGGTTTGAGGGCCATGGTTTAGGGGTGAACTGTGTAGAGTAGGGTTTATGGATGATCCCAAGGGATTCCAACCTGAGTGATTCTATGATTCTCTTTTACTTAAATCAATGGCAGAAGCTCCCAAAGAGGCTTTTCATCCATGATGGCCACAGAATAGCTCAGCTTTAAGGAAGGAAATATCCTTCATGTGAATACCCTCTAAGACATAACATGGAGTGAAGAATTACACAACCTTTGAAGGAATTTTCTGAGGGACAACCTTTAGAAATGGCATCCAGTGTTGCTGATGGCCTTTTGGTTTCCTTGGCTTTTTTTTTTTCCTGTGGTGAGCCCATCAGCTGCTCCAGCACGTGGCTTCTGCTATTAAGAACAATGATGTACCCCATTTGGTTTAATTCGTGTGTAAGTCAAGTGAGAAAAATAGTGCTCATGAAGCATTAAGAGTAGTTAATAAAGAAGGATAGATTGCCTTTTCAGCTTTATTAGTCTGATGGAAGAGAAATTTCACTGGGATTCTTTAGAACAGAGTTCATGTCACCGTGGAGAGCTGTGAGCAGCATGGAGATAATAATTTTCCTCATTATATTATCTTCCTTTCAGATGGATTTCAAAACACTTTGCATACTGCTTAGCTTGATTGTGGGCACAAACTGGCTTCCCTCCTGGCTGGAATACAGCTGCTGCTGCTGCAGAGGAATGCAGAGGCTGTTTAGCCTCTTACAGCAACAGTACAGGGGGGTTTAGGACTGGAAAAGAGAATCACCACATTTAAATAAGGCCTCAGGAGAACATCAAGAAGCAGAATGTCAGACTTCATTCAGAAACCAGCTGATGCTGGAAAGCCAATGCCACTGTCATGTGCGAGTGCCATGTGGTCTTTGCTTCTCAACCTCTGTTCTGAGTCTCATTAAACTGAATAAAGTGACATTCAGTGGCACAGTTGGGTCTTAATGTTGGGCTTGGATGTTGGTTCAGAAGGTCTCTGAGGAAAAGGTCCCACACTGCTGTCACAAAGCTGTCCTGCAGACTGTGACTTTTCTAGCAAGGATTTCCATGAAGAAAACAGTCTGGGTAACCTAGCAAGATGTGCAGCAGCAGGATATAGATGTTCTCTGAATCCTTCTTGGGCCATAAAATCTGCTTTTTCTACCTTAGGGAGAACCAGTGTGAGATTGAGGCCAGTGGGAGTGGGAGTGTCCCTGTGCACACCCTTCCCAGCACCTACCTGCAGAAAGTCCCAGAGCAGCCAGAAGATGCTGACAATCAGAAGAACGTGACACGGATGATTCAGCCACCTCTGGACAAAACCACCACTGTGAACATCCCTGTCACCATCACTGCCCCGCCGGGGGACACCACTGTCATACCAAGTGAGTACCTTGGTCCTCTGCTTTTTGTTACAAAATTTCATATCTCAGTCTCCTTTCCTGGAGATGGAACACCAGCATCCTTGCAGTTGGTGGGCAGTAGAACTTGTTGATGTAGGCTCTACAATTCATTCAGCCTGCAGGAAGCCAAAATGAGTTCCTGGGTCACCTGGTGACTCTGGAAAACACCATGTAAAGTACCCTGGAGATGGTTCACCAGATATATCCATGGATTTTTGCATAAGAGAAAGGTGAAGGAGCAAGAAAACCAGCATAGTCTAGGAACTGAGAGCTGTGCAGCAATAAAAAGCAACTTCTGCAGCAAACTAGACAAGACCTTATTGTGACCACAGCAGTAGGTCCTCTGTTTGGTCACCCTTCTCTGCTGCCATGCTGCAAGCTGCTGCTCAGGCAGTGCTGTGCTCTGCTTCCTCTGGTGTCCCAGGGGCCTCAGCAAAGGACAGGGGAGGCAGTGACATTGCATTCAAGCCCACAGACTGAATTCAGGCTTCTTGGCTTACCTAGCTGATCCCCCTGTAGAGCAGCAGCTCCTTCATGGCTGCATCCATCAGGTGATCCTGCTGCTTTGGCTTCCTGCAGGATCTGTAATTTTGGAGCTTCTTGCAGCCCTCTGCACCTCAGTTTCAGCAGATTCCCCCCTGGCTTGTCATTTTCCTCTGTGCCTTGGGTCTATCAGTGTAGGTTCACACTGTAGACAATCCCAAGAACATCATGCCCATGGTCTGCTCTGCAGCCACCAGCTTGTTCTGACCAACTTCTGGCTCATTCTTGGCACCATGGGCACAGCCTAAAGAAGTCCAGAGAGCTCGGGGTGCCAAGGAGAACTGTGGTGTGGAACCTAGGAGGTCCACATTAAATTGCAGGCTGTGAGGACTCAGCTTTCCCAGAAGAACAACCAAAAAGCTGGTGGTTTCTCTAAGTGCTTTTTTTCATTGTGTTGTCAGCCACACAAGGCTTGTCCTTTTTTTTTCTTCTTCTTTTTACTTAAATGGTAATTTTACTAGATTGCAATACTGAGTTCCTGTCAATCACAGTTTATCAGCCTTTCTCTTTCCTGGCCATTTCCTCTGTATCTGGCTTGAGATACAATGAGGGGTTTATTGAACATGTCACTCACACACAATGAAATGTCATTTTGTTGCAAAATAAAATCAGAAGTAATAAAAAACCTGCACCTAGCACATTATAAGTGGGTGGAGCTTTTGGATTCTCACTCTTGTGAATTAATAGAGAAGTGTATATATCTGTCTAAGAAGAGAATTTGCAGCATAAAGTGTTTTCCAGTTCATATATTGGAAATTATCTTAAGTAAATTACCCTGTAAACCCACTGCAAGTGAATTTCTGATGGAAATTACAGAATGTATTTCTAACCCTTGGGAAGGAGGTTCAGAAAAACCTAGAAAGGACCATGTAAGTGGAAAAGCTGATGTGAGATGGAGCTCATCACCTCTATACATGGGGAGCTCTGCCAAAACTGTGCAGGCACAGAGGGGGGTGCAGGAGTCCCTTCCAAGTCTCTGTTCTTATCACTGGGAGGTTCAGCAATCTTAACCTTAATGCTCTTCTCTGAACCTGTCCTTTTCCACATCCCAAAGCCATGGAGAGAAGACAGTGGTCAGACCAAATGTCATTTTTTCTTAAGCATCCCCAGCCAATACCATCTCCCTACTAATTTATATTTTAAATGGGACTTCCATCCCCAGTTTGGCAGCTCTTGTATAAACACTTGTAAGGTTCCTTTGTTTGTTTGCACTGGGCATCTTCATTTCCTGGCCTTTGCTGTAGCTGCTGCTGATTGGAGCAGTTCAGGAGTCACTGTGCTGGAGACCCTGCTGGAGTAAATAAGAATCAGCTTGTTCATCACGTTTAATCAACATGCTGAAAAGCTGCTTGCCATCCCAGCTGCATTGTTTGCATATCCAGCTGTTGCAGGCAGGGAAGGCTGCAGTTAGATTTTTAACTCTCTCCTTTCTCTTCCCTTGAATTCACTCTGCAGTGAACAACGTGGAATTTGACAGCAAAACAGAGGAGAAGAAGGATGTTGATGACCTGACGAAAAATGGGCCGAAGCCAATCTTGCCTTACAGCTCCATGTTCATCCTGAGCCCCACAAACCCGTAAGTGCTCTGACTGTAGTGCCACTCAGGGGTGCTCCAGGCATGGCTGTTCCAAGCAATGGCATCTCTGATCTCTGTCAGTTCTTCATCTCTCCAGTTAACACACTGGGGAATTCAGTAGAACATCACATAGGCTCTGGACCAGATGCCACCTCTCAGCTGGGCTTTCCTGGGGAATGTGTTTCCCTGAGGAGGAAAAGGTGATGCTTTAGGCAGAGCCTTCCTAACTGCCCTGCTGATGGGCAGGTGGACAGTTATTTGCTCAGTTATGGATCACTAAAGGCTGGCAGGATGGAGCATCACTTTAGAGGTTTAGGGGAAATACAAGGAAAAACTTGTTGCCAGTGAGGTTGGCAGAGCCTGGCAGGGGCTGCCCAGGGAGGTTGTGGAGTCTCCTGCTCTGGAGACTTTCCAGCCCCACCTGGATCTGTTCCTGGGTGACTTGGTCTAGGTGCCCCTGCTCAGGCAGGGGGGTTGGACTAGATGTTCTTCTATGTCCCAACCCCTAACATTCTGTGATGCTGTGATTACTGGGGGAAACCTTTATCAGGAGAAGAAGGCTCAGCAAATTCTGCCAAATTCCTCATCTGGAATCCCTGGTTTTTTCATACTAAGACCCTGGCATTGCTGAAAACTTTGAACTTCTGGGAAAAAACGTGACCATTTTTCATTTGTCAAGGCTGAGAATACAGCTTGTGGGATCTGTTGGGATTACAGCATTTCTTCTGCTTCAGGCATCTCTGCCTCATGGGGAGCTTTGTGCTCCGAGCCTGTAAATACTGAGTATGTTGTTCTAAGAGCTGCAGGACTAGACAAGAGCAGCTGGAGTTGTCATAATTGTAGCATGAAAGCCTATGAGTCATTTGAAGTAGTTAAGTCAGGGCAAGGGAGGGCATTGGAGACTTCAGCCAACCCAGAGGTCTTCTAGGAGTAGGTGTGATCATTCCTTTCTGGCTCAGGTAGACTTGGTGCAGGTGCAGCTGGTGCTCTCTGAGGTTGTACTTTGTGTTCTCAGACACCTGAGGTGAGCTTGGGCCCTTCAGCTTGATTCAAGGATGCTCCTGCACCTCCTGCTGCTGAGGACTGTGGCATCCAGGCTGCCTGTGCAGTTGATGGAACAAAACAGGCTGCTCCATGTACTCAACTTTAACTTTGGAAATGCATCTGTGGTGCAAGACATGGTCTGGCACCCTGGATGCCAGGCAGGTTGAAATTCTTCTGAAATCCAAGTGTCAGCTGCATGGTTCAGGTTCCAGGGTGACACAGTGTATGATCAGAGAAGGAATTAATCAGTGGGAGAAGTTGGAGCCTCTCTCGAAGTCACTGTTAGAGAAGAATGACCCCAAACTACTGCTAATCTCATCTCAAAAGGAGATGAAGACTCAATATGTGCCATTTCTGTCTCAAACCTGCAAGACATGCACTTGTGTTTCCCCTTTGCCTTCTCCAGCCACCTGCCAGGTACCCTCAGGACACTTTAAGGTAACTTTGCTGAAAGCCCAGAAAGTTTTCCCTTTTCAGAATACTGTGCTAACATTGTGGTGTTGCACATAAGGCAACATGTCCTCCAAAATAAGGTAAAAAGCAGTTAAGAGGAAGGCAGAGCATTAGGTGAGGTGCACTCAGACTGAAATTATTCTTTCTGGGTGAAATCAGAAATGCAGAGCTTGGCCTCTGTCTAGTTGGATAAGAAAACAGTATTTCCCTAGTGTTTGGTTGCTCAAGTCTTTTTGTTGTGGAGTGACCACCAAAAGTGAGTGTTGTCTGCAGAATATCTGCTAAAAGCAGCACTGCTGAGATGGTCCCAAGCCCAGGAGGTTCTAGGTGGGCAGTGGACCAGTCAGATGGAGAAGCAGCAAGGCTTCATAGAATGTCAGGGGTTGGAGGGGAGCTAGAAGATCATCTAGTCCAACCCCCCTGCCAGAGCAGGGGCACCCAGGAACAGATCCAGGCTTTTTTGTTTCATATGGATGCTTGTCTTCCCTCACCTCATCTTACAGTTATGACCTTCTGAGCCTCACAGCCCAGGATTTAGCTTGTTGTTTCAGTTGTCTGGCAGTTCTCTCCAGCACACACTCCCCCCCAGCAGCCAAGCTGCACTGAAAGACCATTGGAAAAACAAAGTTCACTGGGAGAGACTTAAGGCCAAGGGGAAATAACAAGACAAAAGCCCAAACTCCAGGAATGTCAGCAACTTGCTTTCCTTCCTCTGGGCAAGACACAGCCCCAGCTGGAACCCCTCAGGTGTTTTGGCTGGTGGTGACTTCCCAAGAGAGGTCTTCCTGCTTTCTGGGGTATGCAGGTTTTCTCCACATCCATTACTAACTCTGTGCCAAGCCCTGCTGGGGATGCTTGACCCGAGTGCTGCTCGTGGGCAAAACAGTTCTGAGGAGCAGAAATTAACTGTTTGATTTTCCACCCTCTTCAAGCAGCCCTGTGTTTAAAATGATTTCTCAAGCACCCCTGGTATTCTACAAATGCTCCCCCACCTCACTGCTGGTCATGAATGATGATCTAAAAACTGGGACTTGTTATTGCTTTGATGGATTGGGTTTGATGCAAGAACTACAGGTACAAATGGTATGGAAAATGTTGCCTTTCACAGCTGTGGATTTATGGAGCAGATTGATGACAATCTTCTGTTAGATTGATTAGCAGAGTAAGGGATCCCCAAAAGCACTTTGCTTCGTGTTATTTGGTATCAAATAGATTTCTTTGGTATTTGTAACTCTTTTTCATTCTGAATCCATTAGCAATCCAGAGAAAAGGAATATAGAAGTAGATGTGAAAAATTAATTTGAATTCCAACTCTTCAGATATTTGCTTAGAGGAAATGTGATGCAGGGGCTGAATTGTGATATAGTAACTAAATTATGCTCTCTGGTAACAAGGTTGTTGTCAAGTTACACGTAGAATGTGATTCTCAGACAAAACCCAAGTCCTGTATTCACCTGAAAAAGATGGTGCAAGTGCAGAGTTAGCTGTGCAGGTCAGTATTTGTGAACTGTGGTCAGATGGAGTTATTAGCTGGAAGTTGTAAATGATTTTGCATTGCTTAGAAATTGAAGCATTTGTAAACTTCATTGGACACAAATTGTGAAGACAAAGATGGGGTAAAATAATCAAATCTATTACTGCAAAGGATTGCTGCAGCTTCTAAAGCACATCTTAGAATAAAACTGCAGGCTGAGGTGCTTGGCAAAAGAGAGGCTGGTAGAAGTAATGCCCGTGGTTATGAAGCCAGTTGCAGCACAGAGTCTCAAAGTAAAGAGCATCTATCTCAATTTTAAAGGGATTAGTTGATATTAAAAGGATTTCAAACCTACTTTTGAACTCACAGGACTTTTCCCTGTGAGTTCAAAGCAAAAAGATGGGAGAGTAGATAAATACAATTTGAAAATGGAAAGCTCTCAGTGGCCTTTTGATAGAGATGTCTGTGCTTTGAAGAGGGGGTAGAGATGTTACATGTCTACATCTCACCACAGCTCTGGAGGTTAAAGCCATTGATCTGGGTTTTGCTTATTATTCTTGTACTAGGGATCCTCCAGATGATGCCCTGATGAACATTGTCCTCCTGCCCACCTTCCATACCCCTTAGGCTTTCCCATACCTGCAGCAGCCTTTCTCAGTGCTCCTGTTCTTTGCAGGATCCGGCGTCTCTTCCACTACATCGTCAACCTGCGCTACTTCGAGATGGTCATCCTCATAGTCATCGCCCTCAGCAGCATTGCCCTGGCTGCAGAAGACCCTGTCCAAGCTGAGTCACCAAGGAATGATGTGAGTACCAACAGGCATGGCCAAAAGAAAGCTGTCCTGCTTCCCCCAGCTGTGGAATGTCCACTCCCCTGTCTGAAGGGTAACGCGGTGCGCTGGCAAGTGCAAAACTGGAGCTGTGCTCAAATTAGCTGGTTCCACCATCAAAATGCTCACAAATCCTTGCTGCTGCTTCAACTAATCCAAGTTTGAGCTTTTTTTGGCTGGTGAGGCTTATGTGGAAGAAGCTTGCAAAGCTTGCACCCCACTCAGCAATAGGAAAGGTTCCCTAGTCACCAGCCAGGGCTGGCACCTACCTAAGATCCCCCACTTCTGCTAGAGCAGAACCTCAGGAGGTAAAAGCAGACACAGCTTTTCATCTTGCTAAGGCATGGTAGCAGTTTCTTAGACTGAGTAGGAAATCTCCTTATCCTTAGATGTCAAAAGAAACTCAGAGACTTGATAGATGGGTGCTGGTAGGAGCAGAAGTAGGAGTGTGCCACCATCCACATGAGAGTGCCCAGCCCTAGAGTGCTCATGGGGCAGGTACCTGGGGGAGCTTTTTTTTCAAGCACTTCCCCACTGAGGACATTGGCACAGAGCTGGTTACAGCTGGGTGGGCAACTGGGAGTACAGAACTGAAGATTAAATAGAGAATTTGCAAGATGCAGCTGCCTCCTTTTGGACACTTTGGTGTTGATAGTCACAGGATGTGGATATCATGTGCTATTTATATTGACTTGACATCCATTCACTCTGTAGAATCAGATGAATCTGATTGAATAACTGCTTCCCAGCCACAGAATTCTGTTGAAATGTGAGAGATCTATAGAGATTTGAATGGTCTGATATTGCATGTAGCAGGATGTGTATGGAGGAGTCTGTGTTCATCCAGCCTTAAACAGATTAAGGTACTGAATCACTTCAGAATAGAAGTCAGCAGGAATAGCCTGGCCTGGCCTCCTGCTTCTGAATCTGGTCTGTATTAGCTTTTCCCGGAGGAGGATCCATGAATCCCTATGTCTGTAATGAGCTGAAGGAGCTGTGAGCAATCTGCCTTCCTCATCCTTAATAACTGTGGAATCAGTTTTAGTTAAGAAAAAAAAGAAGGATTTTATCACTCTTACACTCCCAAAGTCTTTATTAACACTATCAGTAGCTGCAGCAGAAGAGAAACCCAGGCTACAACACAGATGCTGGCAAATAAGCTCTTGAGGAAAGGATATTAAAATATTTTGATTTCAAATACCCATTTTGCCTTAATAAACCTGCACTAGATGCAGGTGCACTGAAGCAACCCAAGGGCAAACACACTGCAGTCTGGCAGGGACTGGGAAAATGTTGCTGTTTAAATCAGATGAGTTGCACCCTGGGCTGCACCCCCAGCAGCATGGGCAGCAGGGCCAGGGGGGGATCCTGCCCCTCTGCTCCCAGGGCTCTGGGGAGAACCCCCTGCAGGGCTGGGTCCAGCTCTGGAGTCCTCAGCACAGCAGAGCCAGGGAACTGCTGGAGCAGGGCCAGAGGAGCCCCAGCAATGCTGGGAGGGCTGGAACCCTCTGCTGGGACAGGCTGGGAGAGCT